>JAJOZX010014527.1:0-67700 GCA_023014485.1 Bathynomus jamesi | reverse complement strand
GAAATTCATCGCAGGATTTTTCATCATTATAGTTGCCCCCCCCCCCCCCCCCCACAACTTTTGAAAGCTAGTTCCGCTCTTGAGCCCTAGCCCCGATTCTGCGATGAAGAGAAAGAGAAACGCATTATCACTAGATTTAAAACTACTCGTAGAATTTTACGTCGTGCCGAAGCTGGTGAGGGTCCACAGTGCTTGGTCGTCATTCAACGTGGGCGAATCGACCAATACGAAACGTAAGAAGAATGCCGACAAGATAAGAAGTGCTGTTATGAATTCTACACCTGTTTCAGCCAAACTAGTAATGAAGGTGCATACGTTAACGTTGTATTACTCATGTTTTTGTACCTTCATCTGTTATGGTTGAAATGAAATGAAACTATAGTCTGGTTATTAATCTTCTTTTATTATCAATATTTTATGGCATGAAAATGGAAGATTGGGTCTTTGGGACAATATTTGTAGGCTATGGAAACACAATCCTATTTTTTCCACTTAATTAAGTATTCGAATATAGGATTTGATATATGTGGCCATTCTCAGGAACATAACACCCGCATATAACGAGGACTTAACTGTATATGTGAAATATCACACGCTTGACCTCAATTATGCCTGGTTGCCTACGCGCGCACGCACTACACTTGCGTTCTTTATACACACCCGGTGTGTGTATACACACACACAAATATATATTATATATATATATATATGCAAAAGTCATAGCACCTTGGCACTTCGCCATACAAACAGCAAAATGGATTCAGTAAAATAATTTTACAGATTATCCCAAATTGGGCATGTCACTGAAGGAACATCTCTATACAAAACGATACCATATTCCTTAACATATTTTAGTAAAATTTTTGGAAAGAGTAATTCAACTTCTATCTGGTTTTAGATTTATTGAATGCATGTCGAAGTTTACAATCATTTTTTTTTTCAATAAAATCCATCAATATTCTCTGGTAAAAGTATAGAAGCAAATATTTAAAATATTGGCACTACATTCACTCGGAATATTGCGGTCTAATATTTTTACTAATGAATTTTGGCCCAATACATTTTCTACTTCCAAGTATGAAATGTCTCCACGACTCACTATCACCAAGCGCCCAATTTCATTGTATTTCTTGATTAGGTTTCAACATTTGTTTTGAAACCATTTTTTTCTCCTGATTTCCCATCGACTGCGCTCTTCTTCGTATAACGTGATAAGAATATTTTACTTCATCAGAAAAGCGGGTATTTCGGAGCATATAGCCGCGGAAACTTCTCAAATCATCAATAAGAAAATTAGACAATTTTCTGGAATAAAATTATGCTTTCACCACATTTTAATAAAGGGTGATCCAGAGAAATGGGACCAAAAGAAACCCCTGTAACTCTTTTAAAGTATAAGTTCCTTTTATAAAAATCATACGCATCATTCGAAAGAGGATAGTTACAAGTTTGACAGGACTGTATAGGTTTTGAAAAATACAAGACAAGATAAGATACAAAACAAAATAAAAGTGTTAGTTAAAACTAACCCTTTAAGATGACTGCATGGACTGTGGGAATAGCTGCGTTCATAACTGAGCAATATTATGAGCATGGAAGAAGTGTAGTTTCAGTCTTGTAGTGAATACTCTATTTTTAGTTTCAAGTTAATGTTAATTTTACCGTCTTGAATTTCGGAATAGTCTAAATCATTTTAAATTAGTTACCCCATTATAAATTCAATTGTGAACCACATTAATACTAATTTTATGTATACTATATTATTTTATTGTATGTAAACATAATTAATTATATATCACAATTGTCAGTTAATCATTATATTCAAATATTTTTTATTTTAATCTAATGCCATGTCCATTTTGCAAATAAATAATAGAAAACCAAAGGTTATATTTTCCACCTTTGGTACTGTCGTAGTTTCGCCTAACGGACTCAATACGGCTAGTGAGATAATCACTGGTTGGCACTTAACTAGCGCAGTGCTTAGGCTACATCACCAGGTTAACTGATACCGGATAGATGCGCTACGGTCCCAAGCCGTAGCTTGCCTAGGCCAACGACGACGACGTAAACCAACAATTGATGACCCGGAGCTGGATTACCCCCTTCACCCGAACGACTAGGACTAGACTGTAACGTCGCTCTGCCCTATGCCCATCACCCCCTTCACCCGAGCGACTAGGACCAGACTGTAATGTCGCTCGTGCCCTCTGCCCCCCACCTGCCCGTGCGCTCTGTGCCTGCGCTCGTCTCAACCTCCACTCTTCGTTGGGAACTTGTCGTCTTGCTTGTACGTTAGCAAGCATAGGAGAAGATGCCTGACGACGCTGGTGCCATCTCCCACTTGAGCGTAAAGCTCCCCGTCTTCTGGCCGGGTGATCCATTTATTTGGTTCCACCAAGTGGAATCACAATTCAACTGGGAAGGATCACCACTAGCAGGACGAAATACGTCATGTTTGCCTCTCTACCAGCGAGATCATCTCTGAAGTCCGTGACGTCATGTATCTCCTTCCACGAGGTAGGACCGTACAACGATCTGAAGTCTGCCATCCTGCGCCGCACCACTGTCTCCGAGCGTGAGAAACTACATCAGTTAATCTCAAAAGAAGAACTTGGAGACCGTAAGCCCACTCAAATGTGAGGGCTATGCAGTGCGTCTAGGCGAACGCGCACAAACCTTCGATAAGGACATCTTTAGACAGTTGTTCTTGCAGAAACTTCCTCCATCAGCTCAGCGTGTCTTGGCCACTATGGATCCTGCTACTCCAGTGATTAAAACTAGCAGAAACTGCCGACAAAGTAGTGGAGATTGACACAGCTCCGGTCAACAACGTTGAACACAATCGGACTGGAGTTGAAAGTGAAAGAGTTAAGCAACAACTCAACCACGTTTGTTCTCTGTCCAAAATCAACGGCAAGAAGCCATTCTCGGTCAAGATTTACGAAGAGGCATCGTTCGAGTTCCGGGAAGATCTGCTTCTACCACTCGAAAATTTGGAAAGAAGGCTAGAAGTGCATCTCCCCTTGCAATTTTTTCGTCGGAAAACCCCAGCAGCGTTCCTAATGGCGTCTAGTACCGCACTGCCAACCTGTTATCATAAAGGACAGGAACTCTGGTTGTCAATTTCTTGGTCGATACCGGAGCGTCAGTCAGTGTATTCCCTCAAAAATCTGGTCATACGCACTCGGAATCTCCGCCTCTATACGCTGCTAACGGTTCACGCATACCCACGTACGGTACTCAGTCGCGTGAACTAAACTTGGGCCTTCACGATCCTTCAAGTGGATTTCATCTGTGCTCAAGTGCGGCATCCCAAATCGGCGCTGACTCCTCCAGCATTCAAACTCCTGGTGGATCTGACAAGCGACGATGCGACCAGGCCACACTGCTTTCTGTTCTTGCCAAAAACAGGGTGCCTTCCGACGCCTCGAACTCTGCACTTTCCCTCGTTCCCCTACTTCCATGTACCAGTGCCTTTTCCAGCGATATCAGGAATTCTTCAACCGAGCAGATGGGTGATACCATTAAGCACACCATTACCCACATTACAACAAAAGGTCCCCTGTGTTTGCAAAACCAGACGTCTTGCCCCGGACAAACTGAAAGCTGCCAAATCGGAATTCAGCTTATGCTGGATCTTGGATAATAAGAACCTTCCCAAAAGCAGGGCCTCTCCCCTACACCTGGTCCAGAAGAAGTCAAGGAGACTGGAGACCATGTGGATACGGTTTTTAAATTCGACAACCATCCCGGACCGATATCCGGTACCAAATGTCCAAGACTTACTTCTCTTCTCCACGGCAAATCTATCTTCAGTAAAATAGATCTCGTTAAGGCTTCCACCACATTCCCGTAGAGCCTTCGGATATTCAAGACTGCAGTTTGTACACACATTTGGGTTATTCGAATTGTGAAGATGCCGTTCGGGCTACGGAATGCTGCGCAAACCTTTCAGAGGTTATAGATGAGGTCACCAGAGGCTAGACTTTGTTTATGCCTACATCCGATGATTTGCTTGTGGCAGCTCAACGGAAGAGGAACATAAGGAACATCTTTCACTCCTTTTCAACGCTTAGAACAATACGGTGTTACTATTAATGCATCTAAGTGTGTGTTTGCACAGCCAACCTTGGAATTCTTGGTCACACGATTTCGCGCACGGAATTACCCCCCTTCAGGACAAGTGTGAAGTGATAAAAAATTACCCTATGCCAAGTAATCAGCGTGAGTTACGCGGGTTTCTAGTTTGGTAAATTATTACCACAAGTTCATTAAAACTGTGCCAGTGTTCTTGCTCCTCTACACGCTATGATCACACACAAACGCAAGGTAACAAAATTGGTATGGTGTAGCGATAGTTACAGGCGTTCGACAATGCCAAAAATGCTATCAATAGTGCATTGTCTCTGTCATTTCCTATCAGTGATGCCCCCCTAACTCTGACGATCGATGCATCAGATGTTGCGATCGGTGGAGTGTTGGAACAAACCATTAACGGTCAACAAGCACCCATCGCGGTTTACTCGAAAAGCTGCAGCCAGCCCAAACGCGTTATAGTGCTTTCGGACGTGAACTTCTTGCTATTTACTTAAACGTGAAGCATTTTCAACATTTCCTTGAAGGCCGAGAGTTTTGTGTTTTTACCGACCACAAACCTTTGATCACTGTCTTCAATAAAAAACAGCTGTAACCACTCTCCCAGATCATCAGGCAACTCGATTATATCTCGCAATTTACCACGATATCCGCCACATCAAAGGTGTCTTGAACACTCCAGCGGATGCACTTCAAGAATAGAGATTACTTCTGTACCCTCAGCTCTACACTGTGGAATGCTATTGCACAGGATCAAGATAAGGATACGGAACTACAAGAATGCTCAGAGAAGACTCCACTCACTCACTTTCCCTCAAGAAAAAGTATATGCCAGGATTGTCTGTGCCCCTCTATTGCGACGTATCAACAGCTGCTATTCGCCCTTATGTCCCTCCATGTCACAGAAAAGCAGTCTTCATGGATCTTCATAAGCCCTCCCATCCTGGTATCCGTGCTTCGCAACACCTGGTTACCTCTCGCTTTGTTTGGCCCTCGATGCGGAAGGATGTCAAACATTGGACCAAAACGTGCCTTGCCTGCCAGCGTGCCAAAGTCCAAAGGCACACCAGGTCCCCCTTTGACGCATTCCCGCCACCATCCCAGCGATTGATGTAATTCATGTAGACATTGTTGGCATCTTCCAGTGATTCAAGGCCAACGTTATCTGCTCACCTGTCTCGACCGCTTTTCCAGATGGCCTGAAGCCATCCCACTTCCTGATATCCAAGCGGACACTGTTGCAAGAGCCTTTCTCATGGATGGGTATCAAAGATTTGGATTGCCGACAAAAGTCATCATGACCAAGGTCGCCAATTTGAGTCTTCGCTTTGGAAGAAGTTTACCAGCTTGTGGGTACAGTACATGCGCATACCTGTGCGATCATCCGCAAGCTAACGGCCTCGTCGAACGCTTCCATCCCAGCTGAAGTCATCCTTATGTGTCACGAAGACTCCCATTGGATGGAAAGCTTCCACTCGTGTTACTTGGTATCGCTCTGCATTTAAGAGTGATCTGAAGACTACAGCGGCGCTGAACTAGTCTATGGAACAACACTGCGGCTACCAGGTGGCTTACTTCACTGCAGGGGATAAGTCATGCGATCCTACGGAATTCGCTCAAACACTTTCCTCTCACATGCAGTCCTTCAGCCTGTTCCCCCTCGATTGACTAGCCAACAGAACATCTTTGTTTCCCAGCCCCCAATCTTGCACCACGTTTTTCGTTCGTGTACCTCTCCCAAAACGCCTCTCCAATGTCCATATGACGGACCTATGAAGTTCTCCGATGTACGCGCAAATCATTCCTCATCCAGCGCGGTTCCAAGGTCGACAAGGTTTCTATCGATCGTCTTAAGCCTGCGTTTTTGGAATCAACCTTAAGCGAG
Organism: Bathynomus jamesi; assembly: GCA_023014485.1. Lineage (NCBI taxonomy): Eukaryota > Metazoa > Arthropoda > Malacostraca > Isopoda > Cirolanidae > Bathynomus > Bathynomus jamesi. The sequence goes on along the minus strand of JAJOZX010014527.1, from coordinate 61,717 downwards.
GTACATGTAGCTACCAAAAGGTCCAGCGGAAATCTGGTCGTTCGGAACTCTTTGAACTTCCTCTCTGGTGGGGGAGTGTGTAGTGAATTACTCTTATTTTAGTTTCAAGTTAAAATGTTAATTTTACCGTCTTGAATTTCGGAATAGTATAAATTCATTTTAAATTAGTTACCCATTATAATTCAATTGTGAACACATTAATACTAATTTTATGTATACTATATTATTTTATTGTATGTAAACATAATTAATTATATATCACAATTGTCAGTTAATCATTATATTCAAATATTTATTTTAATCTAATGCCATGTCCATTTTGCAAATAAATAATAGAAAACCAAAGGTTATATTTTCCACCTTGGTACTGTCGTAGTTCGCCTAACGGACTCAATACGGCTAGTGAGATAATCACTGGTTGGCACTTAACTAGCGGCAGTGCTTATGGCTACATCATCCAGGTTAACCTATACCGGATAGATGCGCTACGGTCCCAAGCCGTAGCTTGCTAGGCCAACGACGACGACCGTAAACCAACAAGCTCTTAGAGGTGATTTTGACATCTGAAAATTTGTCTTGAAAGATCTTTGAGCTGAACTACACTTCTTCCAGCTCAATATTGCTCAGTTATGAAACGCAGCTGTTCACAGTCCATGCAGTCATCTTGAAGGGTTAGTTTTAACTAACACTTTTATTTGTTTTGTATCTTATCTTGTCTTGTATTTTCAAAACCTATACAATCCTGTACAAACTTGTAACTATCCTCTTCGAATGATGCGTATGATTTTTATAAAAGGACTTATACTTTAAGAGTTACAGGGGTTTCTTTTGGGTCCCATTTCTCTGGATCACCCTTTATATACTTCCATAATTTTACCAGAGAATATTGATACATTTATTGAAAAAACACTAATTTTGAGCCTAAAGCCAGAGAGAAAGTTCAAATAGTTAATACAGGGTGTTCAAAAAAAAACGCAACCCGAAACAAAGAAAAGGGATTAGGTTACAATGATATATGCATTCTCCAATGGGTTGCGTTTCTTTTTGGACACCCTGTATCTAATAAAACTCGTATTATTAAGTATCCTACGTCAGAAACGAATTATTTTGCTTTTTCAATTTAATTAAATGTACAATTCATTAAATAAATTGTAAAACTCTACAAAAGTAAATATGAAATATTTCTACCCTAACTGGATTCGAACGCTGTCCTTGATATTCTTCATGACATTAAAATGTTATTAAATAATTTTTTTTTTCGGTAAACACTTTTATATTTGCTTTTGAAAAACTTCATATTTATAGAAATGCACTTTTTAAATTAAAATGATTAATATTAACCTTTATGGACGGGAGTATTCAAGCAGATATGGATGGGTTTGTCGTTCGAAAAATGATTATTAGTGTTCGCATATAGCCATTCAAAACAAAGTTACGCAATAACAAAATGAAGAAAAATAAAAAAAAATGCCTATATGGTAACTCATTAAAACAATGATTACATTTCAACCACAGCTTTTTATTTGGATCCAAACAAAAAGTGGTTAAAATTAACTAAACGTGGTTTACGGTTACGTTTGTTTTTCTGGAAATGATGTCGGATCACCTGAAGATCAGGGCCTCCATCCTTCTTTAGGTAGCCTTATAAGGCTAACTATCGAAAATATCACGATCTAACCTAACCAATCGTTAGGTCAATTGTACGCCCTTGACGATTGGTTAGGTTAGGTCGTTATATTTTCGTTAGTTAGCCTTATAAAGCTAACTAAAGAAGGCTGGGGGCCCCGATCTTCAGGAGGTGATCCATGATGTCTTATTGCCACGCAAGTTAATTTTCATTATTGTTTAGTAACAATAAACTGTTGAATTCAACCTATAAAACGCTATGCGTGCGTTTCCACACTGGCCTTCTACTCTAGGGGGTCAAAGAAATGATTTTTCTTTCTTATAACGAAACGAAGCCAACAAAATGCATATAGTAATATTAATAAAACAATTATTATATATATTCACCATTGCTTTATTTGATTCAGACAAAATGTGATCAACTAAACGTGCTGCTGCTGCTGTGTTGTTTAAACAAATTTTCTCTGTGATTTCCTAATAACTAAACCATATTCATTTTCATAAAAATAAATAGTAATGAAATGGGTAGAAATAGGTATTTCTTCCTTTCTATAATTATAGTTCAGCTTGAAAAATAACGCGAGGTTTCTCTCCGAGATGACATCCTTTTTCCCGGTGACCCCTGTTGTGAACGGTTAATCTTTCATGTTTCGTTTCATTTACGTAAGTAGCTAACAGTAACGTTTATAGTTTTAATTTTCAAATTTTCCTTTAACTGTTGTTATAAAACACTATTAAGTGTTTATACTTTTAATCATACGTTTCTCACAGGTGAAATTAAATTACACTTACGTTATACAATATTTAATAAATAGGATAAACCTTGATTGGAAATATAGTAGGCCTAAAGAACGGGATAAGTCTCGCGTGTGACATGAATAAGAACCTAGGGCGGGACAAGAATTTTTCCAGGGCCTGAAAAAAATTTCTTCCAGTAGCCTCCAAGAGACAATTGTATCGAGTTTACTGGCTAAGTTCATCTTGAAAGTAGCCCCATTTCCCACGGGCTCGATGGAACTATTAAAATAAAAAAATGACAAGGGAGGGCAAAATGTGAACCTCTGCTGAGGACTGTGTACGACCCACTCTCTATGACAGTGGTTCTCAAAACTGGGGTATGGCGTATTCCCAAGGGGTACGCGAGGGGATCTTGGGGAATACGCGAAGAGGTCCTGAAAATATAATCCTTTTAATTTTATATACGATTAACAAACGGCCACGAGTCAACCGGTCGTAAATAAAGTAAAAACTCGAAAATCCCATGAAAGAATCGAGAGGTACAGAAGAAGAAAAAATCTCTCTCTCTCTCTCCTCCTTCTCTCTCTCTCTCTCTCTCTCTCTCTCTCCTCTTCTCTCTCTCTCTCTCGGATCGCCAAATTCGCTGATGACACCAAGCTTGGGGCCAATGTTGGGACGCCCGAAGCGATCGAGGAAACTGCGTGCGGACCTAGGTAGGATAGGAGAGTGGTCCGAAAAATGGCAATGCCGTTTAACTTGGGTAAATGCAAAAGTGATGCACATTGGCTACGCCAATCCCAAGTCGGACTACTCGATGTTGGGCAGTAATATCGAGGTGACTGATTTAGAAAAGGACTTGGTGTGCTAATTAGCAGCGCCTTAAGTTTACGAAACAGTGTGTAGAGATGGAAAAGAAAGCCCAGAAACTATTGGGTTATATCAGGAGGCAATTTCAGTTTCGGAACAAGGAGATTGTGCTCTCACTGTACAATTCCCTTGTTCGGCCGTACCTGGAGTATGCTGTGCAGTTCTGGTCGCCCACCCTCAGGAAAGATATTGAGAGGCTGGAGCGAGTGCAGGCGAGGCCACAAAGTTGATCCCTTCCGTTAGGCATATGGGCTACAATCGACGGTTACGCGCCCTGAACTTTTCGCTTGAAACTCGGAGGCTGCGCGGTCAACTGATCGATGGTTTTCAGCTCTTACGAGGGTTCAACGATGTCGATTTTAGAAGTATGTTTAGTTTAAATATAACCCACTCGCACAATGGTTGGAAGTTGGATTTGAAACGGTTTAGGACTAGTGTGTGTGGGAATTACGTTACGTATAAGATCTGTGACACATGGAACAGGTTACCTTCGGAAGTTGTGAACAGTTCTCTGTGGATCAGTTCAGAAAAGGTTAGACGAAATCTTGCACACTATTTGAGTGTGTAAAGACATTTAGGACCTCAGTCTGCGGAAATTTCTTTTCCTGTAAAATAGTTGATATCTGGAACCAACTTCCCTCAGAGGATGTTTCCAGTCAAAGTGTAAATCTGTTTAAAAATAGGCTAGACAAAGTACAGAACACACTCATAGTTTAAGATTAAAACCTCAGAAAACTCTGCAGGAGTTCGCTTGCTCGGTGTCTCAGTGAGCAAGCTAAATTAGAGCTATTTATATATTCTCCACTTTCCTGTAAAATTTTGGCTACTTTCCAGGGTCAAGGTATTTTTTTCAACCTTTTTCCGTACCTGCCTCTGGCAGGGAGGGAGCGGAGGGTGGGGAGAGAGCCTTCTACTTTTCTATCCAGTTTTCTACTACTGCTAGCATAGTTTGAAAGACAAATTTTCCCTGGCACCCGTTGCCATTGGTACCTCCTCGTATGGGCCGCAAGGCCTTTTGAGGTACTTCTTTTCCTTGTAACTCCTTGTAACTCTCTTCTCTCTCTCTCTCTCTCTTCTCTCTCTCTCTCTCTCTCTCTCTCTCTCTCTCTCTCTCTCTGCGTGCGGACTAGGTAGGATAGGAGAGTGGTCCGAAAAATGGCAAATGCCGTTTAACTTGGGTAAATGCAAAGTGATGCACATTGGCTACGCCATCCCAAGTCGGACTACTCGATGTTGGCAGTAATATCGAGGTGACTGATTTAGAAAAGGACTGTGTGCTAATTAGCAGCGACCTTAAGTTACGAAACAGTGTGTAGAGATGGAAAAGAAGCCCAGAAACTATTGGGTTATATCAGGAGGCAATTTCAGTTTCGGAACAAGGAGATTGTGCTCTCACTGTACAATTCCCTTGTTCGGCCGTACCTGGAGTATGCTGTGCAGTTCTGGTCGCCCACCCTCAGGAAAGATATTGAGAGGCTGGAGCGAGTGCAGGCGAGGGCCACAGTTGATCCCTTCCGTTAGGCATATGGGCTACAATCGACGGTTACGCGCCCTGAACTTGTTTTCGCTTGAAACTCGGAGGCTGCGCGGTCAACTGATCGAGGTTTTCAAGCTCTTACGAGGGTTCAACGATGTCGATTTTAGAAGTATGTTTAGTTTAATGATAACCCAACTCGCAACAATGGTTGGAAGTTGGATTTGAAACGTTTAGGAATAGTGTGTGTGGGAATTACGTTACGTATAAGATCTGTGACACATGGAACAGGTTACCTTCGGAAGTTGTGAACAGTTCCTCTGTGGATCAGTTCAAGAAAAGGTTAGACGAATCTTGCACACTATTTGAGTGTGTAAAGACATTTAGGACCTCAGTCTGCGGAAATTTCTTTTCTGTAAAATAGTTGATATCTGGAACCAACTTCCCTCAGAGGATGTTCCAGTCAAAGTGTAAATCTGTTTAAAAATAGGCTAGACAAAGTACAGAACACACTCATAGTTTAAGATTAAAACCTCAGAAAACTCTGCAGGAGTTCGCTTGCTCGGTGTCTCTGTGAGCAAGCTAAATATAGAGCTATTTATATATTCTCCACTTTCCTGTAAAATTTCCTTGGCTACTTTTCCAGGTCAAGGTATTTTCTTCAACCTTTTTCCGTACCCTGCCCTGGCAGGGAGGGAGCGGAGGGTGGGGAGAGAGCCTTCTACTTTTCTATCCAGTTTTCTACTACTGCTAGCATAGTTTGAAAGACAAAATTTTCCCTGGCACCCGTTGCCATTGGTACCTCCTCGGTATGGGCCGCAAGGCCTTTTGAGGTACTTCTTTTCCTTGTAACTCCTTGTAACTCTCTCTCTCTCTCTCTCTCTCTCTGTACCTGCCTCTGGCAGGGAGGGAGCGGAGAGTGGGGAGAGAGCGTTCTACTTTTGTATCCAGTTTTCTACTACTGCTAGGATAGTTGAAAGAAAAATAAACTTTTATAGAATTTTCCCTGGCACCCGTTGCCATTGGTACCTCCTCGGTATGGGCCGCAAGGCCTTTTGAGGTACTTCTTTTCCTTGTAACTTCCTTGTAACTCTCTCTCTCTCTCTCTCTCTCTCCTCTCTCTCTCCTCTCTCTCTCCTCTCTCTCTCTCTCGTCAGTCGGATCGCCAAATTCGCTGATGACACCAAGCTTGGGGCCAATGTTGGGACGCCCGAAGCGATCGAGCAACTGCGTGCGGACCTAGGTAGGATAGGAGAGTGGTCCGAAAATGGCAAATGCCGTTTAAACTTGGGTAAATGCAAAGTGTGCACATTGGCTACGCCAATCCCAAAGTCGGACTACTCGATGTTGGGCAGTAATATCGAGGTGACTGATTTAGAAAAGGACTTGGTGTGCTAATTAGCAGCGACCTTAAGTTTACGAAACAGTGTGTAGAGGTGAAAAGAAAGCCCAGAAACTATTGGGTTATATCAGGAGGCAATTTCAGTTTCGGAACAAGGAGATTGTGCTCTCACTGTACAATTCCCTTGTTCGGCCGTACCTGGAGTATGCTGTGCAGTTCTGGTGGCCCACCCTCAGGAAAGATATTGAGAGGCTGGAGCGAGTGCAGGCGAGGGCCACAAAGTTAATCCCTTCCGTTAGGCATCTGGGCTACAATCGACGGTTACGCGCCCTGAACTTGTTTTCGCTTGAAACTCGGAGGCTGCGCGGTCACTGATCGATGTTTTCAAGCTCTTACGCGGGTCAACGATGTCGATTTTAGAAGTATGTTTAGTTTAAATGATAACCCAACTCGCAACAATGGTTGGAAGTTGGATTTGAAACGGTTTAGGACTAGTGTGTGTGGGAATTACTTTACGTATAAGATCTGTGACACATGGAACAGGTTACCTTCGGAAGTTGTGAACAGTTCCTCTGTGGATCAGTTCAAGAAAAGGGTAGACGAAATCTTGCACACTATTTGAGTGTGTAAAGACATTTAGGACCTCAGTCTGCGGAAATTTCTTTTCCTATAAAATAGTTAATATCTGGAACCAACTTCCCTCAGAGGTTGTTTCCAGTCAAAGTGTAAATGTGTTTAAAAATAGGCTAGTCAAAGTACTGAATACTCTCATAGTTTAAGATTAAAACATAACAAAACTCTGCAGGAGTTAGCTTGCTCGGTGTCTCTGTGAGCAAGCTAAATATAGAGCTATTTATATATTCTCCACTTTCCTGTAAAATTTCCTTGGCTCCTTTTCCAGGGTCAAGGTATTTTCTTCAACCTTTTTCCGTACCTGCCTCTGGCAGGGAGGGAGCGGAGGGTGGGAAGAGAGCCTTCTACTTTTCTATCCAGTTTTCTACTACTGCTAGCATAGTTGAAAGACAAAATTTTCCCTGGCACCCGTTGCCATTGGTACCTCCTCGGTATGGGCCGCAAGGCCTTTTGAGGTACTTCTTTTCCTTGTAACTCTCTCTCTCTCTCTCTCTCTCTCTCTCTCTCTCTCCACTGACCGAATCATTTGCCCTTTTTCCCCCCCTCAGTCAGAATTTGGGTTTTCACTTTGTAGTGGAAAACTAATCTCACGTTCCTTTTCCGTCTGATATCCAATCTTGGAACTTACAAATAATTTTAAGTACATCATCTTAGGAGTTTCACGAATTCATAACTGTTTTATATTATTTACCTAAGTTATTTGACCAATTTGGCAAGACTAAATTACCTTGATATTTATCTCAAGTACTATCTTAACACTAATCTATTTTCAATGACGTAATTGGATGAAAAAGGCGTTATATTTCGTGACTATTATCTTTATGCCGAATTGGGTGAACATTAATTCGTTCCTAAACACGTATGAACGTGTTTAGAATCGTCTGGCTGTTTTCGTATCACAGAAGTCATGTCCATTTTCTAAATTTATTTTAGGCCTACACGAGATTTCTATGTTAATTACTTAGGTTTTTGTTATTATATTATAAATTCTATTATTTTATATTTATTAAAAAACCCTCAATTTCTACAATCGCAACAGAAAGATTTTGTTTTATATTTGTTCAGAGCATATATAATTATAATTATAATAATTATTATTATAATAATAATAATGCAAATAATGAACTTAGCTTCTTTATCTAATAACGATAATAATTGGACAAAAAACAAAATTTCTAAAAATCATAAAAAATTATTAATTGGTAAAGAAATTGTTTCTGTTCTGAAATTTTAATGGTGTTATCAAAAATAATATATATATATATTATATATATATATATATATATATATATAAATAACTATTACGAGTTAATAATTTTTTATGCTTTTTAGTAATTTTATGTTTCTTGGAGATTTTCTTTTCAAACCTGTACGGTTCATATATTGTGCAACCGTTTTAACTCTGGATTTGATGCCAAAATATGAAGACCTCTCTGGGCGCATCACCCACAGGAATGCAACTTTCAGTATGTTTTATTTAAAATCTACGCATCACTTGATACAGTCAACACAATATACAGATTTTTTCTTAGCAGAAACTCAAGAGACTTTCTTGAAACATGATGTGTGTGTGTGTGTGTGTGTGTGTGTGTGTGTGTGTGTGTGTGTGTGTGTGTGTGAGAGAGAGAGAGAGAGAGAATATTTTTTGCTTATGGTTGCATGAATCCTTGTCACGCGGGTCTTCCTTGGCCTTCTACGGGGCTCCAATAAACCTTAGCCCCCCCCGCCCATGGCCTAAACCATTAGAGGTACAGTAAAACTAAACATACCTTACAAAAGAGAATTTAATCCTACATTTAATGAGAAACAATTAAAACTTGGTGTTCCCGCCATTGGCTTCCAAGACAGCCTGAATTCGCTTTGGGTAGCTTGCCAAAAGTGACGTGAATAGATCTTGATCGTTACGCAAATTTGCTAAACAGTTTCAATGTGTTGCGTCATTGTATCCTTCGAAAATCGATTTGCTGCAGGTTCTTGAAACAAGAGACATTCAACCTTGTCCTTTATAACTGATCCAATGTGTTCACAGACGTTCAGGTCAGGAGAATTTCCTGGCCATTCTTCATTTTCAAAGAAATCGATCTCATGGTTCCGCAACAACTGTTGAGTGGCTAATGCCTTAAAGCAGGGGCCTTATCGTGCAGAAGTGTGACCTGATCGACATCCATAACATTGTTTGGGTTTCTTAGAAAAGGAATGACATGCTGGGATAGAATAATATCACGAAAATACTGTCCATCCCAACTCTGACCATTTGGCTTCAGCACCCACATGAGCTTCTTTGCAGTGAACAAAACAAACACACCAACACAGTCTGGACTTTTTAATAATTCGCGATAATGTTCATTGTCATCGATTTCATCTGGTGTTGTGGCCCACTCTCGATCATTTTGGTAGTTAGACCGACGTGTTACATAAACAAAAAATTCAGCGGAGACAGTTAAATGCATGAAATCATCCACATCCCAATCTTCAAGATAATGGGCAAACCACATTCTGTCATCGATGTTAAGTTGAGTTTTTCTTGGCTTTGGAAGTTTATGCCAAGGCTTTAAACCTTGCCTATGACGGTACAGTCGAATGATCTCACCACTAACGATCTTTCCTCTCAACACTTCGATCTCTCTAGAAAGTTTAGCACAGCTGTTTTTCCGCTTACGCGTACCTTTGTTTCCTGAGAGAGTGGCAAATTTGGCGCCCAGATTTGGTTGTATCCATTTCACATTCATCCAAAGTTTTATTCCAATTTCTTTTGACGAAGTCCTCACTTCTTCGCAACTTTTTGGCAACCCATGAACGTGTTATAAAGGTGGCTCCAGCATCACGAGCTTCCCGAAATGTTATTGCTCGTACGCGATCTATCACACGTTGCCTCTCCGAATCACCAATTAATTGAGAAGCCATTATATTATCACTTTAACAGCTAGAGTAATTTTAATACCTGCAATAAATAAAGAATTTTATATATTTTTATAATCACTAAAAACTATTTCGATATAAGTAAACATGTAAGCTGCAAATGGGGGGCTAAGGTTTTTTGGAACCCCTTATTGCACCCTACACGATGTTGCCAAACCTCGCAAATGTACAGATGATCATTTCACTCCTAGGAGATTATCTTAAGTATTTGGTCAATTCAGATATCACACTCTTCTTCTCGGTATCCTACCACTCAGTGTCCTTCTCATTTGATTTTGCGGCCAATAGTGAGAAATCCGCGAACGATTAAATCTTTTCAAAGGAAGCAATTTTCAAATCGATTTGTTCCCATTTCATACCGTTCTCATTTTAATCCACGGCTTTCCCACTCTCATCCAGGTTAGGTTAGGAAATATAATCTCTCGTCATTTGTTGTCTTTACCGCGAATGTGAACGGGAGTGATAGTCCTTATAAAATGAAAAAAAAATCTCGTTTCTCAAATCTAGATTTTCTCACCTCGTACATTTCCAATTATGAACCACGAATGAGGGATAAGATTGACATTGAATGGGAAATAATCCCCACCAACACTACCTCTTTCTTCTTTTCTTATAACGAATAAAGGTTTTTGGTTTTAAACGTTGTTAATAACTTCAGTTTAACTTCCTTATAAGGAAAAAATAATAACTTTACCTAATAAAATTTGTTGAATATGACGATTTAATTTGAGTGCTTTCATTAGTGTTAATTAGTTATGCATTTCCAGCACATGCTAAAAAACGCCATTCAAATCCACTAGATTGATATTCTCTTTATATGACAAACTGAAGTAATCTAATATAATCTAACCTAACATAAACATAACCTATCCTAAACTTTCGATTGAAAGCCCGAAGTTAATTTATTCGAATATGTTTCCAGTTTATGGAAAAAAACTATATTGGTAACATAATAAATATTCAAATATATTCTAACTTATTTCTAGTTTAATTTAACCTAAGGACACACGCAGAGAAAGTGTATTCTCTCTGGTACCTGCGATCAACATTGTTTGAAACATGGCAGATAACACACCGTTTCTTTTCACCGTCCGAAGACAATGAAATTTATATAGTCATACAGTGTATTTCACGTAGACCACTGGAGTGTTGACTGTAGATGTTTTTCACTATCACATCCAGGTTGATCAGAATTTCTGAAACCTAGATTCGTTTCATGCCAAACGAACGGGGCAGCAAAGTTTATTTTTAAGTCGACTGGTAGTTTACATCAATGTTGTAAACATTTGACAAAGCCCTGTAATTGAAATAGCAAGCGAGAGAAGCTAAATTAACATTCGTGTGTATAATACATACGAATGTCAGTAACATTACAACCGTGATAATAACAGTTAATAACACCACAACCGTGATAATAACAGTTAATAACACCACAACCGTGATAATAACCGTTAACAACATCAGAAAATTGAAAAGAAATAATTATATATTTATGCTGTATACTTAATTTAGAAAAGCAGCTTATAACTTTGATGGATGAAAGATACATCCATTTTTATAACAAAGATAATATAATCCGCTTTAACGTTTCTTTTCAAAGCTAAACAACTACCACGTAATTCTTTCTTAAGTACAACCAATTAACTCTTCTTTTATTCTGAATAAACATTCAATGTTTTAATTAAATAATTTTATGAAACATTTAATGCCTTTAGATGAAACTTTACCATGAAATAAGATATGAAAGTGGTGTTGTGCGTCTATCAAAATGTCTGTCTATTTTTTCTTTTATTTCTTCAGAAACTCACGTATATCAGTTCCAGGCACGAACTTAAAATAAAATAATGATGCAGAAAAGTAAAATACATTTCGATTCTTGTACTGATTTAATATATATATATATATATATATATATATATATATATATATATATATATATATATATATATATATATATATATATATATGGGGGGGGAATAATGTAAAACGAGAATTTTGGTTGCTATAGTTTTCAGTTATCATTGGTTGACGTTATTATTTTAATATGCTGATATTGATTTTTCATGTTTTTGTAGAATAAATAAAAAATGACCTTTGGAAAAGTGGCATTTAAAAGATGCATGACAGGAGGAGGAGCCCGTTTGGCTGGTGCTTCAGTGATAAAAGTGGCCAAGATTGGAAAGATTTCTCGAGAAACAGTCCTCATGGAAATAAATGAAAGAAATTCAGCAATTGAGCACGATACAAGGTGAAAAGCAACGTTCATAGAACATGACAGGGGAGCCTTATCTCAAACTGTGAGCATGAACGGAAAAATACTGCATCAAAACTTTGTTCGGAGCGTAGCAATAGTTCGCGGTAACCATTATCATGCAATCAAAACAACTAGGAGAAAATTATCGAACAAGTTAGAGGATAGCACGCATGACAGAGCAGCTGTAATTAAGTCTCTTACAACGCCAATCAGTGCAAATGCTCAAAGGAAGTTAAAGTTGGATAGAATAATGAAAATACTATTGTTGTTGTTGTTGTTGTTGGTTAGCCGGTCAGCCCACCCTGATCGAGCAAGCCGGCGGCACGCAGGGAACCGATCGCCCTCTCCGGGGTGGACCAGAGGTTCAGCGCACTCGTGATGTGTTCTATGTTGTGCTAGAGCGGTACAGTCTGTCAATGTGTTCAATTGTTTGTGGTGTGTTCTGGCACAGGTGGCAGGTGTCGTCTGTAGAGTTGTCTAGTCTGTGTTTATATGTCTGTAAGTTGGGGTGATGTCCACATCAGAATCGTGCTAAGTTAACTCGATCCGATCTGCTCAGGCTGATCTCTGACATATCAATGGGTGGCGGCTTCGCACCTAGGACCGCATTCGAACCGAGTCGTGTCAGTGCTTTGTGGGTTAGGTGTGTGTGTGTGTGTGTGTGTGTGTGTGTGTGTGTTTGTTTTCTGTACTGTGTGACGTCTGTAGGGCGTGGTATGGAATGGAGTATTTGGTTATAATGTCTCTCTAGTGTTACCTTAATGGTGCGAGGTGGTGTCGGTGCATGATTGTACATGGAGTGGGAAGGGTGTTGTGGGTTAGTTGTCGCTGCTGCCATGAATTGTGTTCCCCTCATATCTAAATGTTCCCTAACTTTCAGTATTTTTGTTTCTGTGTGCAGGTGTTCTATTGGTGTTGTTTGAGTACATCGGATAAATACAATAGTATTTGAGTATTTGTACTCAAACACTATTGTATTTATCCGATGCATTTTTTTTTTAATTATCCTCCATGACGTCAGAACATTGAATACTGTTCCTCGAGGTAAACACTGGGACTTTCGTCACTAAAGCACCAGCCAACGGACTCCAACTATCATGCGTCTTTCAAAAGCAAAATTTTTCCGAATGCCATTTTTTTTATTTATTCTACAAACGCATTAACATAATACATGTTCCCACTTCCCAGTATGCATTCATATATCGATTAATACAGAATATGACGTATGGGAAGTGCTTGCAGAACGACTCTATGCATGGCTAGCTGCCCAGAACAGCAAAATGACAACTGCTCAAAGCTTATCACAACTGGTATTATAACAGTGAAAACACGTCCTATGGAGTGATAGTTTGAGCTGTTTGCATCCGATGGTAGACTGGGTGTGGCGACAGCCCGGAGAACACTTCAACCCTCACTGCATTGTCCTGACTCTTAAGCGTCGAGATGGAAGTGTGATGGTAGGAGCATGTTTCACATAGTTTGAACTAGGTCATTAGCGGTTGTGAAGGGTGCAATTTCTGCCAGGGCGTACTATGACCAATATGACAATGCCTACTGTGACAAAGCACAGATAAGAGTAAGTAAGAAGCCTCTTAGCTTCTTGTCCTCCTCTGTTGGAACTGGTACCAGTCCGAGCTGACGAGGAAATCAAATAGGTTTGTAAGTGCTACTCGGACCTAGTTTTAGCTGCTTTTACATTTTAATGTTTTAGTGTTTAGCCCTTTTCTTTGTAACTGGAGTGGGATTTATTAGCTACACACAGAAAATAAACAATATAACGTACAAATATAATAGAAGCGCAGAATTTGAGGTACTAACTTAATGTAATACTGTAATTATGTTTCGTAAAGTAATTTGATTTTTTAAAGTTTGAAATGAACTAAACAAAAAGGCACCTATGCCACTGGTACATATCTATACTGTAAAAAGGTAGTCTTGTCTGAGTGTCTGTGCGTCTACAGAAACCATGTATTTACTATTAAGCGATTCTGAACATAGAAATAAATGCGCTTTGCTTTGTTTCAACTTTTAACTCTAGCGTGTTAAGATTTTCATTGCTTGATACAATGAGTTCGAATATGAAGCTTTAGATTTTTATGGCTACGTTCTTTTCTATAGATTTATTGACCGAATAATTGACCCCTCAATTACTGAGGGGTTCAATTATTCGGTCAATGAAACTATAGAAAAGAACGCAGCAATGAAAAACTTAAGCTTCACATCCGAACCTATTGTATCAAGATTTGTGAAGCTTACGATTTTAATGGCTGCATTCTTTTCTATAGTTTTAATGACCGAAAACTATTGACTCCCTAGTAATTGGGGGCCTGCGTCCCCCCAATTACTGAGGCCGAAGGCCCCAGCACCACAGGTCTAGCTAAATGTGCCCGTAGGGTTCACTTTGGCTAGTATAAATAATTTATTCGAGATTGAATCTTCTCCCATATCACTTATCTTAAGTTTTGATAACAAGGAAGAGGATGGATTCCGTATTGCAATGCCCTGTGTATGGCTAAATCAGGTGGCAAAACATTAAAAACTATTTTCGTGCGTTCCAGGGTTTAGTGATACTGGAAATTCATTAACAGTAGCTAAGGAAAAGGTACAGTTTGGCATTATAAAACAAATAATTTAAGTTAATGAACCATAAATTTTTATCGGTAAAAATATGTTAAATGTTAGAAAAAATTATGGCAATTGGCACTTGAAGATGTTGGAGTTTTACATAAAACTCTCAAGAAAACAGTCTTCAACCGAGTTCAATTCATGGTCTGTAATATTTCATGCTTTCCGTTATTAAGTCCTCGTTAACCTGCAAATTCACTTAGCGACCGCTGCCGTGCCCGGAATAGATCATGGTCAGACTAAAAAGGGAATGTGTGTGTGTGTGTGTGTGTGTGTGTGTGTGTGTGTGTGTCGTGGTTAGTGTGGCTGACTGCGAATCCATCGGCCCCGGGATCGAGACCCGGTGACGGCAGCCGGCGCGCAGCAAAACCCAGCTGTTCATCCTTTCACACAATAAAGAAATTGGTTGGCAAATAAATGGGTACCCTGGGTAGCCTCGTGGTTAAGACGTTGGGCTGGTGGTGGGGAGTGGTTCGGATTCCACGTTAGACTAAGTCTAAGCTTGACCTTCGTCAGAATGAACAATTCGGGCGGAAGCAAAACCAAGGTTATACATATATATATAGCGTTTATGTAGTAGGGTGTTAGAGGGGTTAGAACAGTTCAATTAAGTGTAGAATTTGTTGGGGTATTCTGAAGGAATAAAGATCTTTATCTGCTGTATAATAGAAGAGTCAACTGAATCGTGCGTATATTTATAGAGAAGCGTGGCTTTCATACTGACTGCTGCATAAATTGTTGTACGACTGAACTCAGGAGGTAATCCTCTGACACTATTTCAGACATCGTGCAATATCCTTCCCTTCCTCTTATCTACGAAAGGAGTTGTCTAATAAAGAGCAAAATGTGATTACGAGCATAAAATTTAAATGTTAAATTGTTTGGTTGGTTGTTCTACTTAATGTTCTTTCAACCACGAAGGGTCATTTAGACGGACAGTTTATTGCCGTAAACTCTTCAAATAAAATACCGAAGTTTAGGTGATGAGAAAAGAGGTCCAATAATTGAATGAGTATAAAAAAGATCTTGTTGCCACTGGGCTTTGTCTACTAATTACGTATAGATTAGAACAGCTGGTAGTAACTCCTGTTTAATCCTAAATTTCGATCTTTGAAAGATCAATTTTAATTTTTAAAACGTTGTTTTTTCTTCGTTTCAGTTGTCGATACGCACCAAATTTGTACAATAGTATTTCCTTTTACATAATCGTCATGAAATGAGTGTCAAAATTGGTGTTTTCTTCGACATTTTACTGAAAAAGGTAATGCAGTCCAAGTCCTTCGGATAATTACCATTTCTTATTGGCTTTCCGCTGAACATTTTGCCAATTTTTTTCTAAATTTTTGTAATGAAACATTTATCGACAAATTTGAATTTTTTTCAATGAAAAACTGAAATTTGAATAAATACGAGGACATTTACAAAACAGAGAAGTATGAAAAGTCAGTTTTTTCCAATAGAAAAAAGTATTTGGCAAATGTATGAGTATATTCATTTTGGGGGCAAATTATATATCGCTTTCCGTTATTATAAATGAGATTCGCAATTAATGCATACCTAATATTGCTTAACAATAATGATTAATTAATCACAAAAACATTATTAAAAGATACACAAAATTCCGCTTATTGAGCCCACTCTCAACACATATTTAAGGGACTTTACACGCATTAAAACTGAAGGATGCAATCAAGGTACAAATATGTTGCAATATACCTTTAAGTGTAATAACCCCACTTAAATCACACTCATTGTCTTCTCCCTTTCTTACAAATGCGTTCTCTTATGTTCAGTGTCGTTAATAATCTCGGTCTTTCCATCATAACTGGAAATGTCATTCGAATTTAACAAACTCCGAGCAACATTAACCGAAAATACGTTCATATCCAAAGCTAACTATTCTCTGCAATGTTGCAAAGGGTCCTAGACATACTAGACAGCTTATTCTACATTTCAACCGCTAAATATGAGAAGCGGAGTAAAAATAAGACTTTCTTTAAAAATAAGACTCCACATTTCAGAACTGTTAAATAATTTCTTTCTCAAATTAAAATTTTATTCAGAAAAGAATACAAGTGACAGAGTTTTACAATTTTTAGATTTGTTGTGACATTACTCTCATCTAAATATGCCGTGGAGGCTTTTTAGGCAAAATTAATGTCATTTAGCTACATAAAAATAGTGAAAGCGGAAAGTAATAGTAATTGTAACAACAAAAAATAAGAGTAAATACAATACAGGGTGTCTCAAAAGTCACTATCTATTTCGGTGACATTAGATGTTTTTTTAAAAAATGCTATGCTGGCATAAAGATATGTACTTCTGGTGCAAATTTGTGTATTTAAAAAAAGTTAATTGGTTTATTTCGAATTTTGTGTAATTTATAAATTTATCTTGACATGCTTGAACAATTCCTCGAACCTCAACTTCTTACAGATGGCATTCTTGACACAGTAGTTTTTAAGCAGGATGGAACACCGTGCCATTATGCAATAATTGTACGTGATTATCTTGACAGACGCTTCCCCGGTCGCTGGATTGGTCGTGGAGGAACACAACCATGGGCAGCACGTTCACCCGATTTAACACAATTAGATTTTTTCGCCTGGGGTTTCATTAAGTCTAAGGTGTACACTGGTAGAATAATTAGTGATGTAGCCGAACTTCGAAATCGTATTACCGATGCAGTTCAGAAAATAACACCTCAAATGCTGGAAAGTGTGTTCCGGGAAACAACTTATCGCTTTGAGCTCTGTAGAGACACTGATGGTCACCATGTGGAGACAGATAAATAAATAGCACTAATTCTTTGTGGCACTTACTTTGAAATAAATATATTTTTCATGTCTTAAACCAGTTTTTCGTAATTCCCATTATTTTTCAAAATAGATAGTGACTTTTGAGACACCCTGTATAGTGGTGTCTCCCTTTTATTGTAATAATTTATATTTGTGTTAACATTATTTTTGTTCACCTAGAATGATATTTGATTTAGCGAACTCATATTGTACTGGAAACTTTAATGGCTCTCCTATTCTGACTCGCGTTTAGCTGCACTTTATAGGAGACAGCGTTAGGGCTAACGAAAATGGGACGACGAAATCGAGTAAAAAAAAGAAAAAAAAAAGAAGATTTTGTAGGAATTAAGGTAGGGTGAATGAAGATAAATATGACATTGAAAGAGATAGAAGTTAAGTCGGCCTAAGCCAACTCCAGTTAATGAAATTTACATTAAATCAACACTAATGAAACAGAATACATCTTATCAACACGAAACTCAGCTTTGAAAATGAGGCATGGTTGCCAAATGTAAATTTTAAACCAAATTACTCTCGGGGAATACCAACTAGGATTTTAAAACTAATTTCTCTCTCGGCAGTTAATATAAACAAATTTCTAATTAATAATCACTTCAAATTGCATTTATAACAATCACATTAATTCCATTTATTACAGTTCATAGTTTTCGAAAGTCTTAATGAGAGAATTTGATTCGATTTTTAGATGCAATTTGACATTCTTGATTTACATTAAGTTTTGGATCACTTGAAGATCAGGGCCCCCAGCCTTCTTTAGTTAGCCTTATAAGACTAACTAACGAAAATATCACGATCTAACCTAACCAATCGTTAGGTCAACTGTACGCCCTTGACGATTGGTTAGGTTAAGTCGTTATATTTTCGTTAGTTAGCCTTATAAAGCTAACTAAAGAAGGCTGGGGGCCCTGATCTTCAGGTGATCCTAAGTTTTTATTCACACATATTAAAATTCAGTCATTCGTTCGTATGTTTGATATTTCAAGGTTATGGGTACAATTTGCGGCGCTGTAGGAAGTAGGTAGTGCCGAGTGTCGCTATAAAAATTTGAAGATATTTTTTATGTATTATTGTTAGTTAAGTAATATACTGTAGGTTATCGGGTGAAATTGTAACTCTGTAGTCTTGGCACGTTTACAATTTTGTTGGAGCAGTAATACAATGGACTGACTTCAAACACTGTTAATTTTAATAGGAAGAAGGAGCACGAAACTGACAAGCGGCACCGGCACTTTATACTGCACTCATCTAATTGATCTTATACAATAAACTCTAATATATAATAATAAAATTGTTAAATTCATTAATTTGGACTGTCCTCAAATTATTTGTAGTATTCTGAATTACCTGCATCTCTCTCTCTCTCTCTCTCTCTCTCTCTCCTTTGTTTCTCTTCTTCCCTGTCTCTTCACACCTGTTCATCTACACCGTCTCTGTCCTGGTTAATAATTACCTAACTAAATCGTACAGGTTGCACATATTTAAGCGACATTGGATCTGAGTAGTAATTGGATAGGTGACAGTCTTCTGCGTTCAAATAATATAATGATTCGGACCCGACGTAAAGTTGTTAATCCCTTCTGTCACATGACCTTTGCTTGTACGAAGGAGGTTAAACATCTCCCCAAAAACACAATTAGTAGTTTGCACATATTGTTTAGTAAATGCTCATTATGTTTCATGCCACTTTCGACCACACATCTAGTTTAATACACGGTGTTTCTAAGGTCGCGCAACCACACACACAAATATATATATATATATATATATATATATATATATATATATATATATATATATATATATATATATATATATATATATTTATTGGGTTGCGCTACTTTAGAAACACCGTGTATAATTTAACGGAACTAATCATTAAACTACCATTAATGTTATTGATATGCAAGAATTATCAATTGTTAAATTGTATTTACTGTATTACTGTAACTCATTACATCTTAAGTCATTTAGAACTCGATTCCATTATAATTTGCCTTTATACTTGCATGTAATTATAAATTTCTAGTTTGTAAGTATATCCTTATAGGCTATAAGTCCTAAATATACTATAATAATAATTAAAATTCAAATTACATAGAGAGAGGCCTGCCTGTAAAGTGCTTCTGCTGGCCAAAAGCAATTATAAACAGTCATAAAACATTGTTCAATTTGAAATATTTTATTGTTATGAACTCCCTGCGTGTGTGTATATATATATATATATATATATATATATATATATATATATATATATATATATATAATTGGTAGTGGAGGTTAATGGCTTTTACCTTGGTAACCGACTGTTGCTAAGGAAACAAGGTACTAATTTTTTTTCCCTTCACCCATAAAATATCTAAGCTTTTAACAGATCTGTGCCAAAGGAAACCGAAACATGGCGCATTTGTAAGCCCAAGTTCCATTTAGCTCTGAAATAATAGGATTGGGGGGGGGGGGCACATTTCTACTATTTCATTGGATTTGCTCGCTCGAAGGAACCGTTTGAATTTCAGTAAAATGACTTTTATGCCCAAAAGAGGTCTCGAACCGAAAACTATTTCAGCATTTCAACTATGCAATCAAATTACTGGTTTGTATCTAACTATCTATTTACTTTGTTCTTCCTTTCACACACGCACACGTGTGTGTGTATATATATATATATATATATATATATATATACATTCAACTGCAAAGAACACGCAGTATAAATAACGTAAAGAACGACGCTTGTATAGGAGATATTCCGCGCAAGACGAGAGAGAGAGAACGGAACAAATGAAAAAATGAGGTAACCACCTGGGAATCGAACCCGGGTGGTTACCTCATTTTTTCATTTGTTCCGTTCTCTCTCTCTCGTCTTGCGCGGAATATCTCCTATACAAGCGTCGTTCTTTACGTTATTTATACTGCGTGTTCTTTGCAGTTGAATGTATATAATGTTACGGCATGCGGGAGGTGCCCCCTTGGGGCATTGGTTTCTGCGAGTATGTAGAAGAATTACGGCATTTGGAAGAGTGAGGTCCATGGTGTAATGGTTATCGCGTCTGACCGGCAATCGGAAGATCCCGGGTTCGATTCCCAGGTGGTTACCTCATTTTTTCATTTGTTCCGTTCTCTCTCTCTCGTCTTGCGCGGAATATCTCCTATACAAGCGTCGTTCTTTACTATATATATATATATATATATATATATATATGTTAAACACAGACCGTGCATGGAACAAGGAACTCTTCTGGGAAAATTAAATCCACTATAGTCCGAATAAGTAATGGTAAATGACAAATACCATAGTTTTTTTCCTTTTTCATGATTTTAGCCCACGTCGGGCTAAAATCATGAAAAAAAAAAAAAAAAAAAAAAAAAAAAAAAAAAACTATGGTATTTGTCATTTACCATTACTTATTCGGACTATAGTGGATTTAATTTTCCCAGAAGAGTTCCTTGTTCCATGCACGGTCTGTGTTTAACATATAATGTTCTCAGGGAACCATTCTGAGTTTGTATATATATATATATATATATACTGTATAATTTGATACTTGTTTCACTGTGATATGTATTATGAATGATAATTAGAATATTTTTAACTGGCATAAATTTAGGAAATAAAACATCGCCTTACCTTATTTATTTATACATGAACTCAAATCACCTTGGTTTTAATGTAAATTCTTCAATTACTTTATTACTTTGTTGTGCAACATTTTATTCTTCTCTAGTGATATTACAATTTCTTTATGGCAATTCTTGCTAAACTAGACAGCCTTTCCTCCAACATGGTATTCCGTAGGTACGTCTTTGTTCTGTTAAGCGTTGAAAAACTTCTTTCCGTTGACACACTGGTTATAGGGATTGTCAAAAGGAGCCGAATTAATTTGATCGTTTCAGGTAAGGCTGTTGTAAGTCCAAGGTCAAGACAAAGCCTTAAAATTTATTTTGCATATTTGCACTGACAAAAATCGGAGTCCTGATAGATGTATTTCAATTCTGACGTTAAAGCTTTTACGTCAAATAGATTACTGTACTTCTATTCAAATGCTTCTATTAAGTTTTGGGGAAATTTTCTTTATATACTGCAAACATTAATGAATTGAACAGCTCAAAAAATGAGAACTCCTGAATGCATTCAAATCGTTCCTTCAAGGCTGTTGCAGAGGTATTCAGAATGCTAAAGTAAATTTCTTTAAGTCTGTCACTTTTCCTCCAAGTCTCTTAGTAGGTGAGGAATCGTCGGACAACTTACTATGTCACGTGTCTTTTTAAGAATTTCATAACATTTGTCATTGATTTTTCCTTCCAGCTGGCTACGAGGGCAGGAGGAGATCAGACAGCAGTTCCCTCCTTCACCAAATCCCGCAAATGAGGCGGGATGCTGCAGAGGGGTCGACCACAGGTCGATCCTGAACCGTCATTCGAACCCACACAAAGTGTACTGTATATATACAATATATATACATATACAGGGTGGGCCGTAAGTTTCCATACATAGGAAAAATTAAACGTTTGTTTTTATGTTTCAGATACCCTAAGAATATGCGTTTGACGTAAGATCTTGTTTACTGATGAAGCAAATTTTTACGTCAATGGAGAGGTTAATCGGCAAAACATACGTTATTGGAGTAATGCTAACCCTAACTAGCTGAGTCCGACGAAGATGCAAGGTGCCGGTAAAGTGATGGTGTGGGCCGGGATATGGGGTGACAGAATTATTGGACCAATTTTTGTCAGTGGAAATCTTAATGCCGAAAGGTATCTTAACATGTTGCAAGAAGAGATTTTCCCATCCCGCTAAACGAGGAAGGTAACTTCCCAGTTTACTTCCAGCAAGATGGAGCTCCACCTCATTATGGTCTTCACGTGCGTCGGTATTTGGATCAGCAGCAGTTTCCGGATGCTTGGATTGGTCGGCGTGGTCCTGTGGAGTGGCCTCCCAGATCCCCAGATCTCACCCCCCTTGATTTCTATCTTTGGGGCACTTGAAGGCCATGGTGTATCAGGAAAAGATACGAGCATAAATCATCTAAAGGAACGTATCACCAACGCCATTACAAGCATAACGTCAACTGTGCTAATGCGTGTTCATCAACAGTGGGGAACACGTATTGAAATGTGTTTTCAAAACAATGGCAACCATGTAGAGCATATTAATAAATAAATGGTTGTCCATAAAAAAATGTTTATTTTTCCTATGTATGGAAACTTACGGCCCACCCTGTATATATATATATATATATATATATATATATATATATATATATATATATATATACATAAGGGTGTCAGGAAATGATTGCCCCCCCCTGTACAGAAGAAACTGAAAGGAATAGAAAAAAACAGACAAAACCACGCGAAAGAGCGTTTAATTTTGAATAAAAAACACTTGTTTTAATATCGGGTGTTGCCCCCATTTGCAGCTCTGACGGCCATTAATCGACGGGGGTATGATCCCAGAAGTGTCTCAAAGAGATCGGTATCATGACTCATTTCTTCAAGGACTTCGTTGATCTTTGCAGTCATAATTTCTGTTGAATACCGATTCCGAATGGGTTGTTCCAGCATTAAGGACTCCACTCGATCCTTCATGATGGATCCGACATATTTCACAGACATTAAGATCGGGAGAATTGCCAGGCCATTCATTATTTCCGAAAAAATCAATGTTATTGTCCTTAAGCAGTTGTTGAGTCGCAAGTGCTTTCATACAGGGGGCTTTGTCGTGAAGAAAGGTTGCCTGTTCAACATCCAAAACACACACTGGGTCTTTCAAAAACGGAATTACATGTTGGGCTAAAATTACATTTCGAAAATAAGGCCCATCCCAACTGGTTCCTCTTGGTTTGATAACCCAGATGAGCTTCCGAATAGAGAACATAATGAAAACACCCACACATGCTGGATTTTTTACTATTTCTCGATACTTCTGGTCGTCTGGGACTTCATCAGGAGTTGTTGCCCAAACCCGATCATTCTGAAAATTTGGTTTTCTGGAGACATAAACGAAGAATTCATCGCTGACAACCAAGTGAAGGAAATCGTCTTCCGTCCATTCCTCAAGATAATCACAAAACCATAGCCGATCTTCAATATTAAGATCACTCTTCCGTGGCTTAGCTATTTCATGCCAAGCACTCAAGCCTTGGCGAACTCGAAATTGATGCACAAGTTGCCGATTGACTATCTTACCACGACGGATAAGTATCTCTTTCGCTACCTCAGAGCAGCTCTTCTTTCGGCGCCGTGATGCAGCAAGCACAATGTCTTTCGATTCTTGAGATAATTTCTCCGGTCTTCCTCCTCGAAATTCTGTTTCACAATCTTCAGGATTCTTATTCCAATTCCTTTTCACAAAGTCTTCTGATCTTTTTAATCTCTCAGCCACCCAGTGTCGAGTTATGAAAGTTGCACCAGCTTCCTTTGTTTCACGAAATGTGACAGCTCGAATGCGGTCAAGAACTCGCTTTTTCTCTGAATCGTTGAAAATAGATGATGCCATGGTTTCTGTGGGGAAAAAAATGGTAAGAATTAAAATCACAGAAATAGAATATAATGGTTTTTATTCAGATTTTAACGCTCTTTCAAGTGGTCTCGCCGATTTTTATCTATCTCTTCTAGTTTTTGCTCTACAGGGGGGGGGGCAATCATTTCCTGACACCCCGTATATATATATATATATATATATATATATATATATTAGACGAGCATCCTTTTCACACTTGAAAATCCTTGACATTTAAAATAATATCTTTTATTTTTTTCTTTCATATTTCACTATTCATAGCATGATTCTGCGTCTCTATTTGACAATCCGGAGCCACGTCGCAACACTGCTTCCCGTTAGATTAGCGAGATTGAGCGCCGTTGGGTCTGTTCATTAGTTGTATTGGTGACCCTCCTCCGCGTTCGGGCGAAGTTGCGACGCGTTGGTGGTTCCGATTCCACGTAAAGATGTAGGTTACGAAGGAGGTTAAACAGCCTCAGAACATTATTTTTTGACCCTCTGAACTGTTAAAAGGTTGTCTTACAAGAAAATATCCACAGCAACCTCGAAACGAGGTCTTTCTTAAGAAAATAATAGGTTAAATGTCAGTCCGAGGAATAAACTACCCTTTATACATATATTCTTTGTTAATGGATACTCTCATCTAATGCAAGCAACCTCTAAACACATTTAATCCCTTCAATACGGCGACATACGCGGGTATGTCCGATTAGCGCGCTCCATTATACGACGACATACGTGTATGTCCAAAACTTAAAGAAAAAAGCTAAATTATACGACATTTCTGCTTTCAGTTATAAATATTTAAGTTTTGGACATACGCACGTATGTCGCCGTATTGAAGGGGTTAAACAAGAGTAATAAACTGATAACCCATACAAATTGTGGTTAAGTCAAAATTATCGACACTCGTAACCAAACTGGGCAAATAATCTAACCCAGCGCTGTCCAACTTGCGGCCCGCGGAATGGACGTTTGCCAAATTTCATTTCTGAATTTTCTTCCCTATTTTGTCATTTCTATTAAGGAGAACAACATTCAGCGGGTTCCTAAGTCGTATTAACCAACAGTGTATGATTATAGGCAACATCTTGGCCGCGCTTTATAGAAGTTGGACAGCACTGATTATTCTAACCTAATAGAAAGTGACCTCACCTGACTCGACCTAACCCACTTTGTACTCTATAATTTGGGACAGTTCCCTAGAAAGGATATCGTTCATACACGAGTTTCTCTCATTATTTTGGATGAAAATCACAAATCTATGCTCCATAAAGGCAACATTCTTATTTCAGTGGATAACACCGTTTCCGTGTAAGCGAAGTAAAAACACTGAGGTCGGGGGTTCAAATCCCGATGATACTAATAATACTAATACAGAAATTAGGGCAATGGGCCACATTAGTTGTCCTGAGCGCTGTTACCAGTTTCTGGCCCTCCTCATTGACTATTTTTTCACTTCATAAAATAGATAAGGTGTTAATAAGGAGTCGGAAACCGACTCGTAGTGCTTAAGCCGGACGAACGAGTCCCATTGCGTTAACTCCAGGTGTTTTTTTTTTTTTTTTTTTTTTTTTTTCCCCCAGCATCATCGGGAGACGATGGTGGTGTTTAATGTAACTACACGATGCTCGAAAGAAAGTGGCTATATATAACTCAAAATGGTCCCCTGAGAAACTTTTATGTTACACACAGACTGTGCATGAAACAAAGACTCTTCTGGGAAATTAAATCCACTATAGTTCGAATAAGTAATGTTAAGTGACAAACACTATAATGTTTCTTTTTCATAATGGAAGGTCCGACATGGGCAACGGGTTACTCGCAAAGAGGCCCCAAAATATAGCTTCTCTCACCAGCTATCTGCCAAGCAGATAGGATCCAGTTTTGGGACAGGATCTACGATTTACAGCTACTGTACACCTAGCCTACTGTATTCAGATCCTCAATGTACGCAAGAAACTCGTTGCATTCACGTCAGATTGAATACATCAAAGAAAAATGGGTGACTATTGTACGAGTATTTTAAGCCAAAAAGCAAAACTAGCAAATTCGTCCTCAACCGGGAATTTGAGCGTCCACTTTTCAAGAAACATAACACATCCGTTATATTCTGAGGCCTCCTTGCGAGTAACCCGTTGCCCACGTCAGGCCTTCCATCATGAAAACGAAACACTATAGTATTTGTCACTTACTATTACTTATTCGAACTAAAGTGGATATAATTTCCCAGAAGAGTTCCTTGTTCCATGCACGGTCTGTGTATAATATATATATACTGTATATATACATAATCAAATGGAAAGAGACAAATTTCGGCTAAAATTTGAAAGATGAATTGCCTTTCGAGCAACAAGTGACACACACACACACACACACACACACACACACCACACACACACACACAGAGCTGCCCCCATTTTGGTACCTTATCATGCAAAGCATTGTCCGTCAGAATAGATAGGATGGAATAAATGAATCCTCAAGTAATTCATAGTAATTTACTGTTCTTTAATTGGGCGGCCAAAGACTTTTAATTGAAAAATATATTACATTTTCGTTGTAATAATTAATGTACAGATACTGCGCGAATTACACTAAATTACATCTCTTCGATGTAATTAAAATATACACGAACGTTTATTTGTTTCAAATGAAAGCAATATATATTCAATCAGGACAAAAAAGTAGCTCTATTTCATTCACATTAACATATATTAACACTTAAAGCCTTCATTTAAACTATTTCTGTTTTATGTTTTAACACTTGATTAATTACACACTAATATATATATATATATATATATATATATATATATATATATATATATATATATATAGTTATATTCTTGTGTTGTGTTCCGCATAACAGATCGTACTCTCGACGATGATGACCTGAAGAAGTCGTCGCTATATCTTACCTCCTCAGGTGTGTTCAGTAGAGTGCAATAATTAAGGGCTCGTTAGGGACAAGGAAACTCGTCGGCAGATATTCTACTTTACTTGAATTTATAGTGGTGATGTTGAAATCAATTTAAGTAAGTACTGAGTCGTTTGTGACGACTCTGAATTTATAAGGTCCTTAATTCTAGTTTTATAAACTAAGTTTCTCAGAGTCGATAGACACGGACTTCTTACCGCCGTCTAATTAAGTCCAACCTCTTAATACCGTCTGAGTCCTGTACGGATTACTTTCTCTGCTTTAATCTGGAGACTAGCTGCTAACTCGGCTTATTCGAATCTGCTTTTCACAACGCTATACGGATTGGGCTTTTTTGCCCCTATCTGGAGATCCGTAAATAACCGTCGCGTGCCAGAATCTGAATTTCAGGGCGGGGAGCCCCTTTTTTTATATTAGAAGGAACGGGAGTCCATCCGCGTCACCCGCACGAGGTGATTGCCTCACTAGCGCGTGACTTCCGTTTTGTAGAAGGAACGGAAGTCCCGCTAGGTCACCAGTACGTGACTTCCATTTGGAAGGAAGTACTGAATGAATAATAAAATCCTCGAAATAATTAAAACTCTGTGTTGCCAGGGAGCGGCTCTAGATTATCAGTCTCCTTTTTCTTGAACGTCTTACATATAATGAAATGTAGTATAACATTTTATATATATAAGGCTTTCTTACATGTTTGAATGTCAATAAAGGAAAAAGCGTAAATATATTAACAGACCTATTAATGGACTTCGAGTTCACGGAAGGAGATGTAATTACAGCCTTATCACAGATGCGAGACAATTCAGCGCCAGGCCAGACACACGGAGTGCCACATTTCTGAAGAATGCAGAGAGAGTATTGCAAAACCGCTATACTTACTATGGAGGAAATCACTCGACACAGGACAAATTCCACTCCCCTTAAAGAACGCGAACATTGCCACCCTATTTAAAGGTGGTAACAGAGCAATGCCCAAAAATTATCGGCCAGTGGCTCTCACCTCACACCTTATAAAGTGTTTTGAACGCATAATTAGAGGCAAACTACTACTACCTACAAGAAAAAGACTTATACAACCCAAATCAACATGGCTTCAGGGCGGGTAGATCATGCCTGTCACAGCTACTAGACCACCAGGAGAAAATATTAGGAACATTGTGTCGAGGACAAAACATTGATGTAATATATACTGACTTTGCTAAAGCCTTCGATATAAATGTGACCATGGAATCATAGCACACAAACTTAAGGATACAGGAATTACTGGAAAGCTAGGAAGGTGGATATTTAATTTCTTGACGCAAAGAACGCAAAGAGTGGTGGTAAACGGAGTTAAATCGGAAGTCTCGGAAGTCGTGAGCTTTGTCCCACAAGGGACAGTATTAGCTCCCTTGCTGTTCATAATAATGATTGCAGATATTGATGCAGATATTAAGGACAGTATTGTATCATGCTTCGCAGATGACACAAAGATATGTAAGGAAATATTGAACGAAGATGACATAAGAAAACTACAAAACGACATTGAAACATTATTCCAGTGGGCAGAAGACAACAATATGAAGTTCAACGAAGAAAAATTCCAACTTCTAAGATATGGTAATAACAAAGAGCTACAGAAAAAAGGGTACAAAACTCCGCAACCCAAACAGATAACACTAAATCCACAAGTCAAGGATCTGGGAGTAATAATGTCGTCGGATGCAGAATTCAGAGAGCACTATAAAATCAAAATCACAACGCCTAGAAAAATAATGGGAATCATGTGGAGGAGCTTCCGCAGCAGAAAAGCAAACATCATGCTCAAATTATGGAAGAGTCTAGTCCTACCAATAATTGAGTATTGCTCAGTACTCACAAACCCACACAGAAAAAGAGACATTGCGAGCATTGAAGCTATACACAGGACTTTTACGTCTAAGATAGAGGAAACGGAAGGTGAAGAATACTGGTCTCGACTACAATCCCTGGAACTCTACTCTCTTGAAAGAAGGCGCGAGCGGTACACAATAATATACATATGGAAAATACTTGAGGGCTCTGCCCCTAACCTTAGAAATGAAATAGAAACAAACTTGAATGAGAGACGAGGCAGATTTTGTACGGTCGCAGCTGCGGTGGGACAAGGGGCCATGAAAACGAGGATGGAAAATACCTTCAGAATACGAGGCCCAAAGCTTTTCAATGTTCTACCAAAAGAAGTGAGGAATCTCCAATACACCGATCTGAATAACTTCAAGAACCAGTTGGACAGATTCCTGTGCAAAGTCCCTGACCGTGGCTGGCTACGAGGGCAGAAGATCAGACAGCAATTTCCTCCTTCACCAAATCCCGCAAATAAGGCGGGATGCTGCAGAGGGGTGACCGTAGGTCGAGATGTAAATTGTTATATTGTTTGCAAATAATTTTTTCGGTCTTTTTCATTTACTTTAATAATATAAAGTATTATACATATAACTTTAAAAATGTCTGATAAAGGATAATATCAAGTGCCAATATACTCTTGAATCTACAGAGCTACAGAAGCTAAGGCTAACGAAGACCCTAAGATCCACTCTAAGGTTAGCCCGAGAGAAAGAAGAAAGTAAGGGGTTAAAAGAAGAGAATAAGGGGTTAAGTAAGTAGCAAAACCTATCACTCGTGGGTTAAAATTCATTCAGAAAGAGAGAAAGAAGGACACCATCACCATCCGCCGGCCACTGCCGACAAGTCGGAAAAAATAGTCGAAGAGAATACTTCCAGCTGTTTCAGACCAGTCCTCCACTCCATAGGGAGGTAGAGGATGCAGTCCACTCTGCCGGAAAGGGGTGAAAGATGAAAAGAAGTAAAATAAGAACGCATTACAAACCATGCAACACATTCTTAACTGAAACACTATCATACCATGCAAACTACAGACATAAATGAAGAGTTACAAACATGCAAATAAGGAGAGAAAAAAAGTATAGAATAACAAAAAGTGGGTTAGTTTACGCTACGAGCTACATCTAAGTTCGTGTTAGTCTAATTTTTTTTTTTGCTGGCATCACACGCTGGCATGTCGCAAGCTGGCATTATCGTCAACAGACTCATCCTCGATCATCACCCCCAGAGCTCTTGTTGCTAATTGTTTTATTATATTAAACAACGTTAATAATTTTAATGAGGAGAGGGAAAAGGGGGATTGTTTCATTATTATATTAAACAACGTTAATATTTTTAAAATGCCTATCTAAGCGGTTTTTAAACATATTAACGCTGGTAAAGTTCACGACGGGCGCGGGAAGATTATTCCATTTATCAATTACTTTAAACGTAAAGAAGTTTTTAGCGATATTAGTAATGAAACGTCTGCCACGCAACTTAAATCCGTTATTACGAGTATTGCTATTATCGAAAGTGAACAGTTTGTCAAAATTTACGTTATCGATGTTGTTAACCATTTTGAAAACTTCAATAAGCTCCCCTCTTAATCTCCTAGTTTCGAGTGAATGCAAGTCTAACTCTTTAATCCTATCTTCATAAAGCTTGTTGCGCAATGACGGAATTAGTTTCGTGGCACGACGCTGAACCCTTTTTAACCTATCAACAGGGGCGTACCTAAAGTATTTGACCACGGGGCGGATCCTTCCTTTGGCACCCCCCATAAATAATTTTAAAATTTAAAAACACAGAAAAATATATTATGTTTGCAAGTAGATTTTTAAACAGTACAGTCCTGTCATAAGCAAATTGGAAATAAGAAAAATGCAGGACATTTATACAAAAAACACAGGAAATCCAGTCTCAACGCTCAGCCTATTCTTCAAAGGTAGATTCACAGTCTCTGCTTTCGAGCCTTAATTTCTGCAAATTGATCAATGACCTCATCAAAATTCACCTTCTTTGCATATTCATGTTCAATTGAAAGTAAAGCCAGATTTGTCAATCTTGTCTGACTCATGGTCGAGCGAAAGAAATTTTTTATCAATTTCAATTTGGAAAAACTTCTTTCACATGAAGCAATAAACACACAGACAGCAAAAAATAATCTCAAACACAGTGACAAGCTTGGCAAAAATTCACAAAAATCCCATTTCACAATAAACTCCAGAAACTGCAATGCTGATTTTGGCAGCTTCCAAATGCCTCCGAAGTCGTCCAATTTCCACACTGATATCTTCATCAGAGAATTCATCGAAAATCTGAGTCAAATTTGAATATACTTCCGAAGTTCTTCTTCTGTTGCAACAACCAAAGTGTTTGGCTGAATAACAGCGAAGATTGACAGAATTTGATCCATTGCCTTAGAACAAATCTCCAATTCTTGATGAAAGCGATCAAGACATTCAAACAGTATATCCAGTAAATAAAGAAGTAAAAAAAAATTATTACAACAGAAAAGCTTCAAACAAGTGGTTCTCAAACTTTTTCCAACCAGATACCCATTGAATTATCAGATTATCAACCCAGACAAGCAGAGACAATTAATTATCAATGCCAATGCATTAACACTAATTCAATATAGTATGGTATAACGCTAGCTATTATAATTGATGATATTATTTAATAAGCAGTAAGCATTAACAACATAATATTAAATATACAATGATACTACACTGGACATCATAATTATTTAATGAAACATACCTCATGTATGTGGAGTCACAGTGTCAAGTGAACAAGACTTGGAATGTCAGTTGCAGCCAGCCGGCTATGCTCAACAAACAGATGACTAAAACGTCAACAAACGTTCGCCTTTCAATGTAATTTTTAGCAAATATTTAATTTTTCGTTTGTAAATTTTGTATTGCCAATAAAAATAAAAATTTATTTTATAGTGGAAATTAACATTAAGCTGTAATAGTTTGAACAATTTTAAATTTTTTTTCTTACTTTGGCGAATTTTTCATTTGGTTTGAAAACTTGTACTGGTATTTCAACTCTCCCGATGGCACCCCCCTCCTGGCTGTCACCCGGGGTGGACAGCCCCTCTCGCACCCACCTTAGTACGCCACTGCCTATCAATATCTTACGCAAATACGGCATCAAAACTGAACGGTATATTCTAAATGAGGCCTGACTAGGGACTTGTAAAGGGGCAATAAAATATTCTTCGATTTAAATTCGAAATTACGTGCTATGAAACCTAACATCCTATTAGCTTTAGCGCAAGACTCCAGGCACTGGCTCCTAACTTTTAAATCCTTAGATACGCGTACGCCTAAATCTACTTCTTCGTCAACGCTCGCTAACTCTCTGTCATCGATCGTGTACGTGTAATTATTGTTACGAGAACCTACATACAAAACCTTACATTTGTCTACGTTAAATTGCAGCTGCCACTTATCCGTCCACTCCATAATCCTATTTACATCGTCTTGGAGCCTATTTCTATCGTCCTCGTTAACAACCTTACCGCCTATTTTAGTATCGTCCGCGAATTTTGACACGTTACTAGTCAAACCTACATCTATGTCGTTAATGTAAATTACAAAGAGCAATGGGCCTAACACTGAACCCTGTGGGACACCGCTACCTACATCCAACCACCCCGATTCACTATCATTAACAACGACCCTCTGTCTCCTAGCACGAAGCCATTCCTCTAACCAGTTAGCTACCTGACCGCGTATACCGTGCGCTTTAACCTTGGCAATTAATCTTCTATGCGGAACTGTATCGAACCTTTTTTAAAATCTAAATAAATAACGTCAGCCGCTCTATGCCTATCGTATTCGCGCACTATTTCATTATAAAATTCTAACAAATTAGTTAAACAAGATCTATGGCGCCGAAACCCATGCTGACTACTATTAATCAAATCGTGACTTTCTAAGTGTTCGATGATACGATCCCTAACTACGGATTCCAAAAGTTTACCGACAATTGACGTTAAGCTAATGGGCCTATAATTGCTAGCTATTGTGCGGTCGCCTTTTTAAAAATGGGCGTGATGTTAGCTAATTTGAAGTCTTAATCAAATTACATATATACCATGTTGAAATATCAGGTGCAAATATATTATTAATATTATCGTTACTATATTATTATCTTATATATAATTACATAGTAATGGCATGATATAAACTACCATACATCAGAAACATCTTTCACATACAGTACAAGCTACAATTAAATTAATGATCTTTGGTAGACTTTAAGACCACAATTTCTTATTGTCAAGATACATAAAAATTCCAAACTTTACAAAAAAGGTATCTCCAAATGCACGAGTAGCTGTTTGCAATGCTTAATAGAGTCGCTAATAACTGTAGCCATTTAGAAATTATACGATCAACACTCAGTCAGTTAGTACAATCTTGAAATATTTTGCTCGATCTTCACATCATAATTTTCCATGTTATCATAAATACTTGAAATATTGTGGGTATATTAAAATAAGAAATAAGAACTGCATGAAATGAGAAATAAAAAGTTATGGTGCCCAGGAAATCTTGTTCTGGCAACCGTGTCTGACTTTATGACCCGGCAAGTGTAAACATACAGTGTGTCGGTGTTGTGGTGTGGCCGCGTGTGATAGATGAACTTGCTTAATGCTTAATAATTCCCTTTTATTAGGCAAGTGAAGTGAACTATGTCTTTGTTTATTAATTTTAAGTAGAATCTTGCTTTTCCTTATGGATTAAAAAAAAAGGAGAGATACAGGCTAGTGTGAGGCTACGGTAGGCTAGAAGCTAGATTGTTGAGCCTTCCCAAAGCATGGAGGAGCTTATTCTTAAAAGATTTCGAAATGAGTTATCTGCACCCAAAGGTGCAAATACCGCATTCGTTATTTGCATCCGAATATCACACCTCTGGATGCAAATACCTTTAGCCTAACAACCTTAAGGCCTCATGAGGTCTCCCCTAAAAAGGCCTCGGCCTCAGCCTCGAGGCCTTTGAAAATTGTATGTCCTCGGCCTCGGCGATTTCTGAAGGCCCGGCCTCAGCCTCGAGGCCTGTAGCCAGGCCTCGTCCCCATGACTGTTCGGAACAGATGGAAATGCTAAAAATGAACCCAACATTTCTTGGTCGGTTGTGTTTCTCATACGAAGCTACTTTCCGTGTCAGTAGCAAAGTTTTTAAATAAGCATAACTGCGGAATTTGGGGACCAGATAAACCCCATAAAGCAAGAAAATACGAGCAAGATTTCCCCAAGGCTCACGTTTGGTGTGCTCTTTTTATATGCGAAAAATTTAATGCCTATTTTTTTTGTGGATGACCCACCTGCGACCATTCCAGAAAGATAGATTGGACCCTGTGGCCCCAGTGAATGCGTTCCACGGTCACCCAATCTTGCACCATTAGATTTCTACCTTTTGGAAAGGATTAAAACTAATGTTTTTTGAACTAAACTTAAAGATTTAGAAGAGTTTAAACAAAGAATTACCGATAAGTGTGAAGTAAACTATATAAAATGACAGGAATTGAAGATGTTTTCGCCAACTTCCAAAGAAGCTTACGACACTATCCAGATAAACAAGTATAAACGAGTTTGTGAAAACTTGTACATATTAATTCTTTTGTTTATTTTTTTAATAAAACTTTCATTTGTCTTTTACATTGAAAATCTTTTATTTACATTTAAATGGACACTATATATGTATATAACCTTTGGTACCATATGTATATAACCTTTGGTACCTTTGGTTAGCTTCCGCCCGAATTGTTCATTTTGACGAAGGTCAAGCTTTTCACTCCACCTTAGATCTACAGTTTAACGTGGAATCCGAACCACGCCCCACCAGCAGTCCAGCGTCTTAATCACTAGGCTACCCAGGGTACCCATTTATCTACCAACTACTTTCTTTATTGTGTGGAAGGATGAACAGCTGGGTTTTGCTGCGCGCCGGCTGCCGTCACCGAGTCTCGAACCTGGGGCAGATGGATTCGTAGTCAGCGACGCTAATTACTACACCATATATACAGGGTGGGAGAAAAGTCTTTAAGGATTTTATACATACAAATAATTTGTTAGTAATAAATAAACTCCATTGATATCACTGCAGTGTATGCGATACTTTTCAAAGCAATTATACACGGCCAGGAATGACCGTAGGCTAGAACAGGTAGGCCCTATGCCCTAGCCCCACTCAGCGCCATGTCAGTAAGGATAGAATACAGCAATGAAGAAAAAATATATCTTGTATCGTGGGCTATTTCTTATAATGACTGAAGAAAGTTTGCGTTTATTTCAACAAAAATATAATAAACCACCACCAAATACAACCACTCTTCGATACTGGAAGCTCAAACTTTTGGAAACAAGGAGTCTGGTAAAAGATCGTCCACGGAGAAGAAGGCCAGTAATGGAAACAGGAGGCAGCAGCAAAGAAAATGTCCTCGCCAGTTTTTAAGTCGATCCAACAACTTCAACGAGAAAAGTCGCACAGGAATTAGGTATTTCCAGATTTTCACTAGCAAAAATATTGAAATCACAGGGATACCACGATTACAAACCCATTTACTCTCAGCTCATATACAACGAGGATTCTGATAGACGGTTGCAATTTGCTGAAACAATGAGACAAAAGTTCAACAGTGATCCAGATTTCGTTCGAAAGATCAAATTTTCAGATGAATGTGTCTTCGGTTTAACGAGTGAAGGAAACAAACAACGTTCACTACTGGGCGAAAAAAAAATCCCAAAATACGATTGGGTAAACTCGTTACAACAGCTCCACTAACAGTTTGGGAGTGCATTGGTTATTCAGGGTTCATTTCCTTGGACAAATCGAGAGATACGATGGATGAAAAGTGCTTTTGCCAGGTATTGAGAGGAAAGGTTTTGCCACAGTTTACTAATGGCGTCAGCAGGAATTGACTATCAGCATGATGGAGCGCCGCCACATTACTCTGCAGCTGCCCGTGATATTCTGGATATGAACATTGAAGGAAGATGGCTTGGGCGGTGAGGACCCATCGAGTGGCCAACCAGATCACCTAATTTAACCCCCATATGATTTCTGGCTTTGGGCTTATTTGCGTGACAAACTCTACACTCCTGGTTTCATCTATCGAAATGTGACTGCCCTTGGCCGCAGAATGGATGAAGAACTGAAAAGGATCCCACTCGATATGTTCAAAAGAACAATGAAGAGTTTCAGAGAGAGAATCCACAAATGTATCATATCGGATGGAGAACTCTTTGAAGATTAAATTACAATTTAACAAATATTTGTATGAATAAAATTCTTATGGACGTTTTGTTTGATTTGTTTCATCCTTTGAACACTTATCTCTATAATGTTGTTAACTAAATAGTTGTATGTATAAAATCCTTAAAGACTTTTCTCCTACCCTATATACATATACATACATACATACATACATACATATATATATATATATATATATATAGTATATACAGTATACATTGAATGAATTTCACAATTAAACACGTGAAACAAATAAGTAATGCACACCCACAATTAACAATAAAAAGGTATTCCAGGGCCTTTCATGTATTCAGCAGTACACCTCGTCAGGGAATGAAAGGAAAACGCAAGTCGAAACTATATGCGTACAGCGTCAACAAAGTAGTTATGAGGGATTATAAAAAAAAATTAACAAGTATCGATTAAAGGAAAAAGGATATCTTAACAAGATGTGGTCATTTTTATACGTTCCCGAACTGTTATTGAAATTATAAATTGGACGAATGCACATTCCAGAATGTTCCTTTCAGTTTGCGTCTTTATTTTTAACAAGAACTTTAGAACTTTCCAATTAATACTGTGATTATATCTATACATATGGTTAAACAATGCATAAGAATTATTCGCCATTCTACACGCATATTTATGCTGTTTTACAATGATGTCTAAAGTTTTCCAGCTTTAACTTATAAAAAACTGAGTCAATACATTGTTTACATCCACTCGAGTATACACAGCCAGCTGTATTATTTGGGCTGCTCTTTATTAGGAGAGATTTAACAGCATTCTTATACTTAAATACTATAAAATATCTGCGCGCGCGCGCGCGCGCACACACACACACAAAATTCTATCAATCAATGTTCGTTAACATTAACGTTGTCCCCTACATGCAAGTGTCATTCCAACAAAAGCCTCTTTCGCCTTATATACTAATGAACGAACACGGTCTAGGAGCTTTCACTCGAGAATGTCTTCAAAGGGAAAAACAAAATCCGTTTGCCGTCAGACCGACGTTTCATTTAACGCCAAATTTCAGCCCAAAAGACCGTTTCAGGAAGGAAGGAAGGAAGAGAGAAGGGAGGATGGAGCAGGGGAGGGAGGAGGGGAGGGGGGAGGAAGGAAGGAAGGAAAACGGAAGAAAAGGACGTGATCAAAAGGAAAATGCGTTAAAACGCTTCTCTCCTTTTCATTTCCAATGAGACGCTCTTTGGACGGGTTTTTACGTCAAATTTCAGTTCCATTATTTGATGATGATAGATTCAGATACGGAGTTATTAACGCAGGAGAAGAAGGAGCAGCAGGAAGGGGAGGATACTTTCAAGGAATAAGCTATCTGACACACACACACATACACACACACACACACACACACACACAGTTTGGTTACTTCACGAAACCGACATTTTCCCATTTCCGATTGTGGATTGTAACATTTAACTTAATCTAACCTTTATTATAGTCCTTAAAAACAAAGTCTGAAACGACAGTGACATCGTTAATATAGTTACGCGCACGTTCCTGTCGCAAAACGTAAGGAAACCAACCAACCAACCAACCAACCAACCATATATATATATATATATATATATATATATATATATATATATATATATCTATATATATATATATATATATAAAGCGAGTCACAAAGACTGAACAGATATGAATATTTGAAATTTGTAAACAAAAGACTAAAAAAATGGAATTCAGTACTAAAAAAATTAATAAATAAAAGGAAACCAGTGGAAAAAGCAATTTTTTTTTTTTTTGTGATATAGAATAAACAATACCTTCTTTCCGTTCAAAGTAGTAGTAGTATGTGTCCACATAAACAGGCAGATATATCACACGATTTTTCAAATTTTTGTTATCAGAAAATCTAAGATGCTTATATGGATTTTGAGGAAAAACTGTAACTGTTCGACTTCTGGAAGAAACTGGAAATGGTTCGATGGTTAGATGTTTCGAATCATACGTAAATCTGTAGGTTCTCTACGGCACATGACCTTTGTCGGTTACGAAAGAAGTTAAACAGCCCTCAAACATTACTATCATTTACCTATTCACTTTTCTTCTTATTGAGGAAATTATTGAAGAAATTATTGAAGAAATTATTGAAGAAATTAATAATTAGTATGGATTGAAAAACCTAAAAAATGAACTGATGATGATGAAGAAACTCTTCGAACGGAACTTAAATTGTTGGCGAATCATATGTCAAAATAATGATACTGAACACGTTCCAAGAAAACGGAATAAACGCAAGCAATGAAAAAAAAACCCTACAAACAAGAGAGATTATAATAAAAAAGAGCAGAGAAAGAAAGGCTGCGATGTCGCGATCCTCAAAAAGAATGATTATAATAAACTTTGTTATTAAATCATAATTCAAAATGTGTTCAAAATAATAATTAAACCAAAAATGTAACAACTTCGAATAACTGAGAAGGTTGTAATTCCTCTTACATCGGTTACACATTGAACAAAATTCGCTTCATGCAGATCTTACATCAATTACACTCTGAAAATCTTTAATTTGTAAAATTCTTTGGATCTTATGCTAACAGAATACTGTGGTTCAAAACTGTGAAGCCCATTTTTAGTTAAAATTTAACTAAGTAAATGATGCTACTTGAAAATAAATTTTAAGTTAAATACACAAAAATTATGTAGAATTCAACCCCAGTTCCAAGGAAATATACTCTTGAGAATAATTAAGTTGTAAAAGTGTTTATTCAAAACTAAATTTATTTTGAAGTAACATTATTTAGTTCAATTTAAAAAAAAAATGGTTCTGATAATTTTAAACAAATTACTTTGTTCACCTAAAATCCAAACGAATCTTCTGAATAAAACAAAGTTTTGCGAGTGGATGACAAACAGAGCGAATAAAATTTACGAACACTCAAAGGCTAAACACAAAAAGCTGCGAACGATGAGATTTTAAGTAAATTAAAAAACTAAAAACGTTTGTAATTTAAAAGTATCCGAATTATCATCAATCTAAAACAAAGCCAAAATGGATATTAAATGTAATAATAAAATCAATGAATTAATTAGGAATCTTTTGACAAATTTTTCGCTTTTAAAACGTTTTCTTTTCCTTAAACATTTAACAAAAACCTACAATTCCTTCCATTTCCTGTTTAAATAAAAAAAAAAAATGACCCACAATGTTTCAACCATTTTATGCAACAAGAGGGGTGGGGGTTAGACCCCACTTTGCATAAAGGGGGGTGAGGTTTTTTTTGGGGGGAGAAGGAGAATGACCTCCCACCAAAGGGGTAACTCTAACGTGCCCTCTAGCGAGTTTGCGAAGCACAAGCCCCGCCCGTAGGGCAGGGAGACGAAGGCTTTGCTTGTTTATAATATTTTATTATGTACTGAATTTATAAATATCAGTTTTATTTTTAATAATTATAGTTGTTCCACTTACTAAAGTAATTTTAACTGTACTCTATTTATTTATCATAATGTAATGTTTATTGGCTCAAAAGTTTTGTAATAATAGGACGAAAGGCTTATTTACAAAGAAAGTTATATACTAGTTTACTGAAGAGTTATCCTTCATAATAATTCTTTGGGGTAAGACTACTTCCAACAACAACAACAATAATAATAATAATAATAATAATAATAATAATAATAATAATAGAGTTTGATTTATGGCCAAATTTAAGGAGTTCGTTTCTTGATGCCTTTGGACATTTATCAGCTTTGAAGCTGTAATTTCTAGTACAAACATTTCAGCTGTGCTGTTTGAATTGCCTGTTTATCCCTCGCCTGTGTAGATATTTTCCAGGTGCATACAACATCCTCTTCCTTTTATGGCTAATTTATATACTATAATTATACTGAAATCATTAATTTTATTTGTTCCCAAAATAATTCTCAAGTTCGATTTTTACTCCTTTCTAAAAATTTCTCAGCAACGTATTTGTTTTGTATTTGTTTCATCCGCTAAATTTTTGGAAAATTGCAATTCTTAACCCAGCTTTCATTTATATAATCCATTTGTATTAATGAAATGATTAATATTTTATCTCAAATGATCTCTCTTCTTTTTAGTTCTCTGGCTTTGGGTGCCTAATTTTGCCCTCTTTTAATAATCTTTAAGGCACCATTTCGGTTCCCTAGTGTCAGTGCCAAGCTTTCCCCTCTCTTAATCTTGAGGGCACCATCTTTGTTATGAGGGATTTTAATTTCTTCGTCGTTTTACTGTTACCCCGATCGTGTTTTGTCTCTGCTACGTTCATAGCTTTGCTTTTAGTTTTGTTCCATGTACTGTGAAAAATAATTCGCTTGACTTGACCTTAACCCCCAATTCATTGCCAATAATACTTATAAATTCAGTCGCATAAATACAATATCTTAAATTGTTGTTAATGTTAATATCTTCTATCTCCAACATTATCTTATTTTGGTCAGTGTTTTCACTCAACTTAGGCAGAGTTATTTACATGTAATAATTGGTACGTTATTGACAAAGAAATAATTTTTTTTAGAATGAATTCAAGGCTAGGACACATTTGAAATGTATCAAAACTGTTATACTTTTTTGGTTAATTTGTGATCGGATGAATCATTGCATCGGTTTTTATAACTATACTGTACTGTATATAATTATTTAATAAAAATAATAAGTAATAATCAAAATAAATAAAAAACACTTATTACGGAGTTAGCTCAAAGAAAGTCTTCTTTAACCATCAAAAGGAATAATTGAAAAATATAACATTTTAATACATACCTATTAAATGTTTCACAATAATAAATAAATCGTTTAATTAGTATTTTCGTTTAAAGAAGCTAAATAAACAAGTAAATAAATAAATAAACCTGCATTATAAATGCCTGAAAACCCTATTCTTACTTTAAATCGACCTGGTATACAAATTAGTTACCCTTGAAATTAATTGGCTTGATAATAAAATTAATTCTAATATTTGCCTTTAATTTCTTCTTTTTATGTTAATTTATTATATTTAGTGTTGGTTTTTTTATTCTATTAACATATATTGTAAAAGTACAAAAGATCGATTGGTTAATTGGTTGGTAATCACGTGATCTCACTGAAAGTAAGAAATTTCTTGTTGCTATATTCAACATCTGTTGTCACTTTTGAAAAGGGTATCCTGTGCGTCCCACCGGCGTTCAGATCTCAGCAACGAAAAAAAAAAAAAAAATTTGCTTTTGAAACAATGGCGCACATTCGAGCTGCAGGGCCTCTGATCTTTCTCTCTATTCTTCCTCCAATGTGTTATCCTCATTGCGTTCCTTAATTTCGGCGCATATAAAATAGTTTCACTATCTTGAGACCCGTTTACAGCCTTTTTTTGCAACTTCGTTACGCCGCATGTATCGTGCTTCAAACTATGTTACATAGCTCTGCTTTTTCCCATTATTCAGTTTGGTCTATGATCTTTTTTTATTTTCCAGTACACGAGACAAAAGGGAACGAGAAATGGTCTTATTCTTTTTTTTCATATTATTCTGCCAGCAAATTTGACGCACGTGTAGTATCGGAATATATAGAGCGTCTGAATAGTTTACTGAACACGCAACTCGCTCCCACGGATATACCTATCGCTGTTTGCCCTTGCAATTATTAAATATTTGGCATTGTTCCAAATAGAGAAGCGGTAATTTATTTTTCAAAATGCAAAAAACTTCACTTGTCAAAATATGTTTATTAAAACCCACTCTAATAGACGGAGTTTATTTCCACATCTTATTTTTCAAACATTTAATTTTATTTTTACACATTTCTACTACATGTTCGATATGTTAGGCGTTTCATTCATTTTCATTATCTCTCTGTTTAGTTGGACAGTGAACAAAACGATACACGATTTTATCTTCATTCCTTTTTCCGGAATCAGTGTATATGCCTTATACGCTCACTCGTCGTTCCTTTGAGCGAAACAAAAGTTTAAAGATCTACTGCTTTATAAGATGAAATTATGTAAACTCGACTTCATGAAAATGCATTTTGTTCAAGTTTTCTGAACGTGTTAAAGTCAAATTTCATTTTGTTTTATTTGCGCAACATCAAAGACTTACTTAATCTAATCAGACGTAGTCACCTCTAACCTTGATCCTTTCATCTTCGCTACCTTCTACCGTTTCATCTGCTTAGATTACTAAAGCTAATATCGTCACAAAGTTATCCTTGGACTGATTTGGGTAGTTTAACACGGAACTTCGAGTTAAGATACTACTCCAATAAAAGTATATTTAATCGATGCAGCTGTTTATATCAATCTCGTTTAGATTTAATTGAAAAAAATTTGGTTCAAACTGTAAAGATAATCTTTACTTAAATTACTTACTTTTAAATTAGTAAACTTCAAAATCTAAAATTAAAATTGATTGGCTTGACCTAAGGAAAAAAGTTGGTTCTTAAAAATGATTAAAAAAAAGTTCGTAGGAACGGTAATTGATGAACATGTAAAATCAATTTATCTAAACTATTTACTTAACGATATACAAGTTAATGCTTATACTCTGCAATTTCAATTTTTTCATGCAGGAAGGAAGGGCCAAGGGCGAATGCCCACAAAAACGCCCCCTCATGAAAGGAGGAGGAGAACCAAAATCAGGGTCCAAAGTTTTTAAAATGCTTGGACACTCTGCATTTGAAGGATGCATTGAGGAAGGTTGTTCCCGAGTTGACGGGTTGAGTAGATGAAAGATTGAGGATACCGAATAACCCTTGCATTAGAGAATTGGAGAGAAAGGGAATGAGAACGTGCTGAAAGTCTGGTACTGCGTACTCTCCTCAAAAGGAGGAGGCATGCAGTTAGAGAGTTCAGAAGAGCAGTGTCCGTTATAATAGCATAGTAAAGAGAGAGTGAGGGAACATTGCAGTGAAGAGAGAGGAGAGGGATTGAAGATATTCAGTAAGAGGCGGAGAATTGATGAGACGAAAAACATTTGATTCCACCCGGTCAAGTAGAGCTGTATGGGTTGAGCTACTTCACACATAAAGAAGCGTACCCCATACAGGGGCGGAAAACACCCCTGTACAGAGACAGAAACTGAGTAGAGATGAAGAAACTGCGGAGCCGGTACAGCAAGCCTAATTTCTTAAAAACTGCTTTGGAAATAGAATATATGTGAACTTTCTATCATGAATAAAAGTAAACACCAAGAATGTTAAGAGAAGAGGAAGAATTGAGTTGTGTATTGTTGAAGATAAAGGGATAGTAGTGTGAAAAATTGTGAAGAGTAGACAGATGAAGGGATTGAGCTTTTGAGGCACTGAAAGCCACAAGTTTTTCTCAGAGATAGTAGAGATAATAGGAAGATCAGATGTACCATAGCCGTCCCACGCGAATCGTGGAGTAACTGTTGAGAGGGACACTTTGTGAAGCGGGTGGCGAAGTAAAGGGTGGAATCATCAGCAGAGGAGTGGAGAGGACAGGAAGTGCAACTTAAAAGATTATTAATAAATGAAAGAAAGGAGAGAGTGAATGACAGGACGGAGCCTGAGGAATACCATTATTAATAGCTTTAGGAAAACAAGAGAGGCCATCTACAACCGCAGTTATAGATACTCTAGAAAGGAAATCCGAGAAGATACAGATAGAAAGATTGAAACCGAAGGAGGGCAGTTTGGAAATTAAGGATTTGTACCGGACTGTATCAAAAGTTTTTGATGTCTAACGCATTAGCAAATGTTCCACCGAAATCCCGAAAGGAGGATGACAACGTCAGAAAGATGTGCAAGAGGATCGCCAGTAGAGCGTCTCTTGCGGAACCCATACTGATGATCTGAAAGAAGATTGTGAGAAGCGAGGTGCTTAAGAATCTTCCCATTAAGGATAGATTCGAAAACGTTAGGAAGACAAGAAATCAAAGCAATTGGACGATAGATGGAGGGTTGAGAGCGGTCATCCTTCTTTGGGACATGGTGAATAAAAGAGAACTTCCAGCAGGAAGGGAAAGTACCAGATGAAAGACAAAGACGGGAGAGTTTGTCTAAGCAGGGTGTCAGCACAGAAGCACAGTTCTTGAGAACAACAGGAGGGACACGATGAGAACCGTACGCCTTCCTAGAATTGAACTCACATAGAACAGAATAAACATATTTGGAAGATATTCTGACTTTAGACATAATTAAATCAGAGGGAGGAGGAGATGGAGGAATCGGAACACCGGAATCGTCCAGGGCCAAGTTGGAGGCGAAAGTTTGAGCTAAGAGTTCAGCTTTATCTGGAGAAGAGATGGCAACTGAGCCGTCGGATTGGAAAAGAGGAGGGAAAGAAGAAGTAGTAAAGTTAGCTAGGGACCAAAAAGTGCGAGAATAATTAGAATTAGATAGAT
The DNA here is from genome assembly GCA_023014485.1 of Bathynomus jamesi. Taxonomy (NCBI): domain Eukaryota; kingdom Metazoa; phylum Arthropoda; class Malacostraca; order Isopoda; family Cirolanidae; genus Bathynomus; species Bathynomus jamesi. Next base: position 17,529 of record JAJOZX010014527.1, on the reverse strand, counting down.
TTTCACACTTTTGTCAGATGAAGGAATTTTTGGCCAGTGAAAGACATTTTGCATGATTCCAGGCAGAAATATAAGATGAATGCAAGTCAGAAGTTGGATGGCGACGGTATCTTCTGAAAACACACTATTGTGGATAGCATTAGAACAAGCGAAATTAAACCAAGGTGCTTTTGCACTAGTTGTAGGAATAGAATATGGAATGTACGCCTTCATGCTTGAGAGAAATCATCTCCGTGATGCGCTCAGCACACTCGAAGGGGACCCGGCCACTGAAGCAGTAATCACTCCATGCGAAATAAGAGAACTGCTGCCTAAATACGGTGCCAAATCAGCGGTGTCAGTGTCAAAGGCTTTTCCTCTTTGGAGGATCCAAGAGCCAAACTGGAGCGACAGGACAGGAAGCAGATATAAGATTGTGGACGGAGGAGCCCAACGAAAAAAAAGCTTGACAGAGTAAGAAGAAGGAGAGAGAAATAAGTGAGTAGTGAGAAATAAGTCTAGGATGTTGGGCTTATCTCCAAGGCGATTGAGGATGCGGGTAAGGTGTACAATCTGTCATTCAGGATAGAGAAGTTATAAGTTTGTTCACCAAGGATGTCAGTGAAATGGGAAGAAAGCCAAAGGTAGTGAACATTGAAATCTCGTAGAAATGGAGATTTCAGCAAATGGAGAGTGGGATAGAATATATTCCACTTTGGAATTGTGGTCGTCAGAGAGTTTTGGATAGTCAGTTGAATTAGGAGAAAGTTAGACAGCGCAGGTGTATTTATCGTATTTACTCGCGTATAATGCGCACCTTGATTTTTAGAGAACAGATTTAGAAAAAAAGTTTGCTTGCGCGCATAATGCGCGCCCCGTTCGACCGCGGTGCTGGCGTCTTTTTAGACTGCGTCTCGAAACAAGCTGCGACTTGTTTGTTGTTCTGTCTATGCGGTACTGAAGATGATCCACTGTGGTAGGAGGAAGAGGATGCAAGCGACCCCGATAACCTTCTTTGGAAGCAGGCGACTCCTCAACCACCAGTGACTCGGGCACGGATGTGGAATTGTATGATCAGTAATTACGATAAACCTTTCATTCAAAGAATGTCCGTTGTGCTGTGATTACCTGATTAACTTATATTGTCAATAGTGCTATGCTAAGCCATAGCCAGAGGGTGTACAATTTGGAAGATTCAAGTTGGAGAATACGAGAGCAAGTCAGGTCGTTGTGTACATATACGCAGGGGTGTAGTGACAAATTTTAAGGTGCAGGAGCTCTAAGGACATACCGGCATGTTGATACACAATCTTAAATTCTGCTATCATTTCCTTATACGGGCACATCAGTTAATCAGGTTACTTCCCAGAATGAGCGAAAAGTTGAATACACGAATTTTACGGTAGCACACCGAGGCGTAATAATTAACTCAAAAAAATAAAATAAAATTTGGATGAATGGAGGTAGGGGAGCGGCGCTCCCGTGCGCTCCTGCAGCACTACACCCTGTATATACGTAACATCCACCTTTGAACTGAAATTGGGTGTAGAGGAAGTACGAGGGTAAAGAAAAGGGGTTGTTGTCAGTCGTCTTAGACACCAGTTTCACTGAGGAAGAGAAGATGAGGTTTAGAGGACTCGAGGTGGTGTTCAACAGATTGAAAATTTGAGGAAAGGCTACGAAAGTTGCAGAAGTTTATGAAAAGTGAATCAGGCAGAGGCCCAGGATATCCCAAATGGGCAAGAGCAGAACCAAACCCGCTGCCCGGGTCTGCGTTCCAGATATTAACAGCGGGGGAGCATGAAGTGGGGAAATTTATAGTCCCCTCCTCACGGGACTCCGAGGCTCTTGAAGTTTATGCCATTTGTTAAATTTTGAAAAGATTGTATAGTGAGATGTATGTATGTGTAATGAGGAATTGGGAGAGATGCGTGTGTTTGAGAGTATGCTGGACTGCTCACAGAGATTACGAGACACGGAAAAAGACCAGCTAGAGAAGACAATGACAGGAGAAACGGGACACTCCCTTCCTCCTGCCTGACATTCCCCCCGGTGTACTTCCTTGGTCGACTGGCTTCTACAATCACCTCCTTGGAGATTACACTTCATAACTTAAAATGACAAATTACTTCTTGTGGAACTCAAGCATGACCTCTTACTCTAACTTTCTCAAATAAATATTACAAAAGTAGATATTTCACATAAGTGCATTCACTTATGTGAGCAATCGTATTTTCCGTCGACTGTCCACGTCCTCAGAGACGTGGCTCTCTCTTCCCTTCCCACTTTTTCCTCATTCATTTAACTTGTTCACAAATTCAAAACGAAATTCATTCACTTCCTTTCTGCTCGTAATCAGGAACGTCTTTCGATAACAGGATATTTTTCTTGTTCTTTGATTGTGTGTGTGTGTGTGTGTGTGTGTGTTCTTGGCTATCTTGCGTTTTCGCGACAATCTTTGTTACACACCGAACTCGTCGCGACACGAGGTGCGTGTATAGCAATATTATCGGTGTTGTTACAGTTTTACTTTTTTTACTGAAAGAATCTCATGAAAAGGGGATGTAATAAGGGTTTAGTAATTATACAGGATTGTAACTAAAAAAAGACCTGTAATCGCCTGTAATAATTGGAAACACTCCTCTTGCAGAAATAAATGAAGTTAATATTTTTGGCATCAAGTTAGATGACAAATTAAATTTCAAAAGTTATACACCACAAAACAAATCTAAAATATTTAGATTTCTCTACATAATATTCAAACTAGAAAAACCAACAACCCCAATTCTGCAAAATGCTCTCCTCACACTGTACTACTAATTTATTTAACCACACTTACAGTATATAATTACAGCATGGGATAGTACAAAGAATAATATAAAATATCCGACAGAAGTAATAAAAAACAAAATGCTTCCGAACTACAGTATCTCAAACAGTGACAACAGAATCTCATACCTCTCAGAGATTTAAATATTCTACAACTAAGTGCATTATGTAAACTAACAATCGGTATCAGTATGTACAAAGTAGCTAACAACAGAAACCTATACTTCGTCCATTCGCAGGGCGATTATCCCGCATCAGACCAACCATAATCATAATACAAGGTTTCCAAATGACTTCATACTGCTCTCTCCTATAAAGGAGCAGATACCTTTTACCCTTTCAAATGTTCCGTGCGATGATTCCCCATTTTACGAAGGTGGTCAAGCTTGTCGCCCTTCCTATATGGAATTCTATACCTATAAATGTCAGACAAACACCAGAAAGGTGCTCTGTATAAAAAGGCGTTTGACTCTTCAAACTTTCACTTAAATTGTGAATGTATCGAAGAATATCTATCTATCAATCTATCTATATATACGAGGGCCACTCAATATATTTTGCCCTACCTTATTTTTTATTTCCAAGTTTCCTTGTAAGTTCTAGAAATTTTGTACACAAATAGTTACATACCTTTTTTACAAGTTTTTATTTTTCTACATAGTCTTCATCCTTTTCTACGGCTTTCCTTCACCTCGAAACAAGGGCCTTTATTCCTTGCTGGTAAAAGTCCGCTGGGTTCCGCTGGAGCCATCTCCTAACCTCAACAACAACCTTATCGTCACTCTAAAACTTTCTTCCACGAATAGCATCCTTCATTGGCCCAAACAAATGGAAGTGTGAAGGTGCCAGATCCGGGCTGTATGGAGGGTGGGGTAACACAGTCAAGCGCATTTTTGTGATGGCCTCTCTTGTTTGCAAACTGTTGTGTGGTCTTGCGTTATCGTGCAAAAGAAGGACGTCTTCCAGTTTTGTCTCCGGTCGAAATCGCTTTATACGTCTCTGGAATCTCTGTAGAGTAGCAATACAGTATATGCCTCTAGGTTGGTTGTTTGTCCGTTCTTCATAATGTCCACCAGAATCATCCTTTTCCTGTCCCAGAAGATGGTGGCCATTACCTTTCCTGCAGAGGGAGCCATTTTGAACTTTTTCTTGCGTGGGGAGTCTGCGTGATGCCACTCCATGGATTGGCGTTGTGTTTCAGGTTCAAAGTAGTGTACCCAAGTTTCATCCCCAGTCACAATTCGTGAAAGGAAGTCATCCCCTTCTGTCTCGTATAGAACCAACGACTCAGAAGCAATTTCTTTTCTTTGGGCTTTGTGATCTTCAGTCAGTTCGCGAGGAGCAAACCGTGAACACACTTTTGAGTATCCCAGTTGCTGAATTATCGTATTCACACTTCCTTCACTAATTCGTATCTCCAGTGATAGCTCCTCGTATGTGACGCGCCGATTTGATCGAATGATGCTGTTAGCACGTTGCACAGTGTGAGATGTCAGAGCCGATGCCGGGCGACCGCTGCGTGGCTCACCATCGAGGCTGGCTCTCCCTCTCTCCGATGATCTCACACGTTTAGACCAGCGTCCAACTGTGCTTCGATCAACAGCATCATCTCCGTAAACGTTTTGTAGGCGTTTGTGAATATTTCCAACTGTTTCCTTCTCTGCGGTTAAGAACTCGACAACAGCTCTGTTTACGACGCATATTGCTGTCAGACGCCATTTTCGAAACTGCGTTAACCATCGGTTTTATACAAGGGAGTTTAAAAGCAGTTTTATAGTACAAGGAGGGGAGGTTCAAACTGGAAAATCCGGTTATGTGAAGCGCAGAAAGTTCAAACTTACGGCCCAAAAGACATTTCAGTTCCATGGGCCTATTATTTAGCTAAGAAAAAAGGGTAGGGCAAAATATATTGAGTGCCCCTAGTATATATAAAATTCTGGACAAAATCTTGTTCCTAGGCCAGGGAAGCGGCGTTTTTAAGATGAATAAAATGCCAAACGCTTGAACCAACATTGTTTATTCACCAAACGTTTAGGGAGTCTTAACTCCCATCTTCAGTGGTCATAACTAAATAAGTAAAAGAAAATAAGTGTATTACAATACATTCAAAAGTTAAAAGGGGGAGCTTCAGTTAAAATATATGCATATAAAAAGTACTTATATATATATATATGATATGATAGTACATGATTGGTTGGTTTGCTCATTGTATCAGTTGCTCGGAGACACTAGCACCGGACCTTAAAAATATATACTAATGCATGATTACAACAATAAATAAAGTGCGTTGCTTTACAATGTTCAGTCAGTAGATGACCCATACTCAATTTAAGTAGGTTTATTTAAAAAATGTAAATGTACTCAATAAATCTTAGATCAATTTCACAGGTTGGCTTACAAAGGATTGAAAAACTGTTGGAGTGACATGGTGGTTACAATTTTAAATTATGATTTCGAATAGATGATTTAGTTGGTTTGTTTAATGGCAAGGAGGACCTGCTACTAGCTCCCAAATGCTCATCGACTCTAGTCTTCAACTGGCGTGGAGTGGAGCTAATATATGTGGTATTACAGTCACAATTAAAACCATAAACGAATGAGAACATCAGAGACTTAGCAAGCTCTCCTTATATCTAACAAAAGGAACCAGTGGTAAACGTATTTACACCAACAAACCTAAAATCAATTTGTGGATAAAGCGGAGTTAATATCTACAACCACATTTTCAGCTCAGGATCAGCTTCAGGTACACTATTGTACTACAAAAAATCTATAAACAGTGTTTCCCATTACATCAATTTTACCTGTTTGCACTTGGTATTGTTTACTTTAGCCAAATTTTAGTTCCGTTGCTTTCTAAACTGATATCCAATTGCTGCACGGTTCATAATTCTTTTTCCTTTGTTGAAGAAATAACTCTTTTCCGAATGCCAATAATTTATTTATGGTCATCTATGACAGAATCCGTTTTCACTAATTTTTCCTTTGCAAAAACTATTGATATTTGTGTTAATGCCTTATGCCTTCATAGTAATTCTCGGGGTTTTTAAATTTAATTGGACGAATTTTACCACTTCGCTCAATTTGGCTGTAAAAAATAGCATTTCTTTTCAAATAACACCTTCTATAAACAGATAGACGGTATGGCAATGGGGTCTTCCCTTGAACCCACTTTTGCCAATACATTCCAACGTTTTTATGAACAACAGTGGCTGATGATTGTCCTTTATATTTCAGACCAGTTTTCTATCGTGAATACGTTGATTATACTTTCTTTCTATTCAAACATCGCTCACAGGTATCACAATTTCTTCGTTACCTAAATTCTAAACATCCATGTATCAAATTTTCTTATGAAGAAGAGGTCAACTCCCAACAAACATTCCCCGATGTTAAAATTACAAAATTAAACAATAGCTTTACTACTTCCATGTTTCGGAAAGAAGACCTTTACTGGTTTAGGTAACAACTATACGAGTGTCTGAGTGATATACCCTTCATTTATAAGATTAATTCCATTAAGACACTTATTGTTCATAATTATAAAATTTGTTCTTCCTATCAAAATTTCCATTCAGAAGTAACCTATTTTGGCCAAGTACTTCAACGACAATCTCATCCCTGCTAATCTAGTCCCTAAATACGTTGGATCATATCCAAATAGTATCTATAGCCCAAAACATCCAACGTCTACTGTTCCCAAAGATATCGCGTACATTCAGCTTCCATTTTTTGAATACAATTATGATGATGATCGAAAGTGACTTTCAACCCTTTCGCCGCGTAATTCTATTATTTCCAAACGGTTTTGTTCGGATATATCCGAATTAGTGCAGCGAAAGGGGTTAAAGTCCTTATTAACTCCACTTTATCCACAAAATTATTTTAGCTTTGTTGGTGTACCTACGTTCATCATTGGTTCCTTTTTCAGATACAAGGAGAGCCTGCCTAAGTTGTCTCGATTCGTTTATGTTTTTAATTGTGACTGTAATGCCACATATACTAGCTCCACTTCATACCAATTAAAGATCAGAATCAATGAGTGTCTGAGAGTTAGTAGCAGGACATCTTTGCAATTAAACAAACCAACTAAATCATCTATTCGATATCATTGTCTAAACTGTAACTATCATGTCGCTCTCAATAGTTTTTCAATCCTTTGTAAGCCACCTGTGAAAATGATCAAATACTCGTGGGGTCCATTTATATTTTTCGAAATAAACCTACTTTCACTGATTATTATGGATCATCTACTGAATTGTACATTGTAAAGTAACATACTTTATTTTAATTGTTTAAAATCATGTATTAGTGTATATTTTGATTATATGAGTATAAGAATATTATATATGCATATATTTAAGTTCCCCCTTTTAACTTTTGAACTGAATAACTTTTATCGATAAAATATGCACAATTTTCTAATTCTTTTTTGTTTTAACATAAATAATTGTGAAATTGGATTTATTTATTTTATCTAATCTGGCTTTGAAGCTTCAGGTTTCCCCAGGCTCTTAAAATAAATAAAACAGTTATTATTAATAATGCATAAATCATGAATAACAATATTAATTAGAGTATTATTAATCTTAAGTTATTATTATTATTAGATATAAAAAAATACAAATAGTCGTTATTGAAGGTATGATACCAATCCAACACGAAGTCAATATTAGACACGAGAGATGAACAATAACAAGTAATATAAATTTAATCCTAGATTTTTATTAGTATTCCATTATTAATTTATCAAACGAGATTTTAACTTGTTTTTAGTTAATTTATATTCACAATACTTCTAAAATTGGCATTTAAACCATTCGATAATTTCAGTCAAAAATGAGTAAATTTTGAGATGAAGACAATCCAAACTGAGGAATAACATGCTTTGATCTATTTCTGCTCTGATATGAATGGATTTCTCGAGGAGTTTACCAAATATTCATTTATCCATTGTAAATTAATGATTTTGTTCTTACATTCGTAAATGTATTATAACTGTATTGAATGTATTGTAATACTCTCATTTTCTTTTAGTTATGACCACTGAAGATGGGAGTTAAGACTCTCGAAACGTTTGGTGAATAAAGGACGTTGGTTCGAGCGTTTGTCATTTCATTTCTATATATATATATATATATCAAGGGCGAATCTAGAGAAGGGGTCGGCGACGTCTGGACCCCCCCCCTCAATTTCTTGCAAGTGCCCTATTTGAATGATGTGTATGCCTCTGAAAACAAATTTCGTTTTTGTAAATAAATCATGGTTATTTTATTTTATTCAAATTCTATTTTGAGTCTTTTATCCGTACATTGTACTTTCAAATTTGTAGTTGTAATGGTTTTCATAGTGCCCTTAGTACTGGTGCAGACATATCACTATTTTCATTCTTCATCTTATTCTCGTAGTTCTTTTAACTGGCAAGACATTTGTAATTGTTTGAAAAATTTTCTGTGATAACTGTTGTACCCAAATTAGATTTTTATTTTGTATCATATTTTAATGAGACTAATCTAATAAATATAATGATTTTACACTCGCTTATTGGTGGTCTGTTTTAAGAAATTTTTTAGTACTGTGCCCTTTTTTTCTTTGAACCCCCTTACTGAAATGCCTAGATCCACCCTTATATATATATATATATATATATATAATACATATATACACACACACAGGGTGTCCATAAATGTTTACACCTGAAAACAGTATGTTCTCATGTTTTAATGACGAATCTTACATCCGTTTTCTTTTTACAGGTGATCTCGTACACGCATAGAGTTTTCTGTGCTGGTGTGTTTCGTCTACCGCATTCGCCGCTAGAGCGCTGTAGTAGCTGTTCAGTTAAGATGGCGTCTGTGACAGAGAAGGCACAATGTGTTGTGTGGCTTGCAGAAACAAAATCTCCTGTCAGTGTTCAGCGAAGGTTCAGAACAAAGTATGGAAAGAATCCACCTGATGTGAAGTTAATTAAATTGTGGATGAAAAAATTCTTGGAAACTGGAAGCGTGGAAAAGGGAAAGAGCAGTGGTAGACACATCAGTTTCCGATGGGACGGTGGAAAACATTCAAACTGCTTTCACACGGTCACCAAGGAAATCGGTGAGACAAGCTTCATGCCAACTAAAGATACCCAAGTCTACGGTGCACAAGGTGTTACACAAACGTTTGAAGTTACACGCCTACAAGGTACAAACTGTTCAAGAACTGAAGCCTGATGACCGTCCATAACGTGAACAATTCGCTATTGACATTTTGAACAGCATTGACGATGATAATGACTTCTTGTTACGTGTCTGCTTTTCAGACGAGGCTACGTTTCATCTTAGTGATAGAGTCAACAGACACAATGTGCGTATTTGGGGATCGGAAAACCCACGTGCCGTAAGGGAGCATATTCGGGGCAGTCCGAAGATCAATGTCTGGTGTGGACTAATGCATGACCAGATAATTGGTCCTTTCTTCTTCGCTGAGAACAGTTTCCGCAACTGTGTACCTGGATATGCTTACCAATTACGCCATCCCCCAGCTGCAAGACAGGCAGCCAACTGTCATCTTCCAACAAGATGGGGCACCCCCTCATTGGGCGCATGTTGTTCGTGAAACTCTCGACGCAACATTTCCAAATCGATGGATTGGCAGGGACGGGCCAATCACATGGCCCCCAAGATCACCAGACATTACCCCGCTGGATTTCTTTCTCTGGGATCATGTTAAAGATTTGGTTTATGCAACAGTTGTTCCAGATAGCAGTACATTGCGAGAACACATTACGGATGCAATTGCAACAGTTAACCCACAAATGTTGGAAAATGTGTGTCGTGAGTGTGAATACCGTTTAGACATTTTATGTGCACTAGGGGTGCACATGTGGAAGCTTATTAAGTTCATTAACTATGTATCAAAACTTTGCATGTTTATCTACTTATGATTAAAACTGTGTTTGAATACGAGTGTTTATTTAAAAGTTATAGCATGCTTTAATCAGGGTAATCATTTATGGACACCCTATATGTATATATGTGTGTTCTTAGCCAAAAATCGGCCTTTTTTTATTTTCAAAACATTACAAAAGCGAATTATATATATGTAAAATTCATAGTCTATTAAATCGGGTGCAATCACGAGTTATATAAATTATATTTTAAAAGTTTCCATTATATTACACCGTATATATATATCATGCGTCACATTTATCTGTATTTCTATTATTTTATAATGGTCTCATTTTTCATTTATAATCATATAGATTAAATTATTATTAATATTTCATCAGATATTACTTGCTATATCGTATATCACTTTTTATTTTATATTATTTCTAACATTATATCAGTTTTCGTTTGTAATAAGAAATTAATTAAAAGCAACTTTATCTTATTTCCCCATTACTTCTATTTATTTTCTTATTTTCTGTTGTAAAGACTGAGATAAATCTGAACGAATTTTGCCTGCAAAGCTCTCATTCAAGTTTCCCAACGGCAAATTCAGATAAGAATTCTCTGATTAGACTACTTGTCACTAAAAAAAATACAACATTAAACGTTAATGTCCAACATTGTGTAAACCTTTAATGGATGTAATGTATACCTTATGTAATGTTATTCTTTCTGAATAAGATTATTTGGTTTTTGTTTTGTTAAAATCTTATTTATTTTCGTGAGTGAAATTACGAGAAAAAAATAATTCTTTTTTTTTTGTTTTTTTTTCTTTTTTTCCGACACATTTTTTTGCAACTTGACTTGTACGCGCATTGAAGACAAAACAAAGCCTGAACAAAAGGATTAGAAAGGAAGAGTATCCCTATATGCAAACTCTCAGGAGAGAGGGTTTCCGCCAATATCAGACAGACCTTTGGACAAACGGTAGAATCCAAGGCAAAGGAATACATTTCCTTTAAATTCCTTTGACTGACGTCACGAACGAATAGCGGTTTTTACTTAAAATTTCGAAATTTGTGTTGAAAATGAATAATCATTTATTGATACAAATGTTCTTTCTACGTAAAGTTTGCTTAGAATCATTTATAGAAAGTAAATTAACTTCAAATTTAAAGTGCGAAGTTTTTGTAAAACTTCAAAAATGTATTGTATCCAGTATTCAAATCGTAGAGAGTTTTAGAGATTTTTATGCTTTTGTGTGCTGAGGCTACTTGTTCATATCTGAGTACCCGATAAGTTCCCGCATACCCCTTTCAAAAAAGTACTAATGGTAGGATGTAAATAAAAATTGGTGCATATAAGCAGCCAGGCCTATTCTATTCCTCAAAATAATTCCCGTTCACATTGATGCACTTCTGCCATCTGGAGAGGAGGTAGTAGAGTTTCTTTCGGTAGAAGTCTGGGTATTTCTTTACTATTACACCGGTCTCTGGTAGAAAGTTTTAAAAGCTGGTTTTCAAAGTTTTTCAATGTGCTGAATTAAAAAATGATATTCATTTCCGTCGCAAATGATTTGTTAGAGAGTTATTGAAACTTAAACTCTCTAACGGGAAAAGGGTAAAAAAATGGCGCTTCCACTGATTTTAATTTGAATCAGTTAGTTTTAGGTTAGGTTAGGTTAGGTTAGGTTTGCTTAGGTTGTTTTAGGTTCGTTCAATTTTCAAGGTGAAATTTATGTTTTTCAGCACATTGAAAAACATTGAAAACCAGCTTTTAAAACTTTCTACCGGAGACCGGTGTAATAGTAAATATTTATCGAAGTTTGGATCTAGCTGACGAAGCCATTGGGGTTGAAGCATTCTGAAGGTCTGCACTTCCGACAAAATGCACTGCTCGAAAATGCGTTTTCATCGGTCCAAACAAATGAGAATCAGAGGGTATAACGTCTGGATTATAAAGTTAGTGAAAAAGCTGGTGAAAGCGGGTGATGCGTTATGCAACCTTGAGTACCGAATGTGAGGGAGAATTGTCATGCAACATGCACACATCAGTGTCCTTTTTGGGTCAGATTCTTTGCAGTTCCTTACTGAATTTGTGGTCGTGTCTGGCAATATCTGTCGGCATTGATCGTTGCGTTTGGTTTCATAAACTCAATCAGTATTGAACCGTTCTTGTCTCCCAAAACTGTAAGCATGACCTTTTTTGGTGGACCTTTGAAGCTTTGAACTTCTTTGGTCGAGATGAGGAATGCCGCCATTCCTTTGACTGTTCCTTCGTTTAAGGGAGAAAGAATGACGACAATGTCTGAATACGTTGCATAGACGACGGTGTATCTTATCACCAGTTTTTCCAATTCAAATGCAAAATACAGACAACAGAACACTGCTGAAACACGAACTTGTTACCTTCCATCTTGGCTTTCAGTCAAGTACCGACAGACTTTTACCGAAAGAGGGTATATTTCCTTCCATCCAGATGCCAGATGTACAATTACACGAAGGGGAGTATTGTGAGGAACAGAATAGACATGGCTGTTTAGTGTTTACATACACCAATTTTTATTTTATTTGTATATACAGTATATATATATATATATATATATATATATATATATATATTATATTATATATATATAAAACCTTGGTTTTGCTTCGCCCGAATTGTTCATTCTGACGAAGGTCAAGCTTGTCACTCCACCTCAGACCTACAGTTCAATGTGGAATCCGAACCACGCCCTACCACGGGCGGTCAGAAACTACAAAGTCCTCGCCCGGACTCGATCTCACGACCTCCCGATCAGCAGCCCAGCGTCTTAACCACTAGGCTACCCAGGGTACCCATTTACCTACAAACCAATTTTTTTTTATTGTGTGGAAGGATGACCAACTGGGTTTTGCTGCACGCCGCCTGCCGTCATCGGGTCTCGACCTCAGGGCCGATGAATTCGCAGTCAGCGATGCTAACCACTACACTACCGAGGCGCATATATATATATATATATACAGGGCGTCCCAAAAAAATGTATACACACTTTAACAGCTGATAGCTCAATTGATGTTTCTTTCTTTCCAAGTTAAACCCATTAGAATTAATAATGGCAGTCAGACTAAGCTTTGAACAAAGGAAATTCATTCTAAAATGCTACTGGAAGTGTGAAAACGCAGTTGAAGTGCAAAGACAGTTTAGGAGGGAGTTTTCAAACAGATCCACCAACGCGACTTACCATCACTCGAATTAGAGATAAGTTTTGAAGCCGATGGAACTGTTCAGAATGTCCACAAGAAAGCGTTCCGGAAGACCACGGACATCGACAAGCCCCACAAAGCAAGAAAGAGTACTGGAAACGTATCACCAAAGTCCAAGAAAATCTGTGCGGCAAGCGAGTCGTGAGGTAGGAATTTCAGAATCATCTGTCCAACGCATTTTGAAGCGCTGTCAATGGAAAAGTTACATTCCAAGATTAGTCCATGCTATTAATGAAGATGATGATGATCCGGACCGAAGAGTGGAGTATTGCGAGTGGTACTTGGCACGATGTGGATGTGGATTGGACGAAGGGTTTCGTAGAATACCCTCCGCGTTCACCAGACCTCACACCACTAGACTTTTTTTTATGGGGATACTTAAAAGACAAAGTCTACGCTATAAAACCTGCAACAGTCGCTGAATTGAGAGCAGCCATTGAACGAGAATGCACACAAATACCAAACGAAATGTTTCGTGATGTTTGCGATTCCATTGCTTCGCGTTATCAGCAGTGCCTGGACCAGAACGGACGTCAGTTTGAAAACAGGCGTTGACAAAACAATTAAATAATGTCTGTAGATTCTATTACATTTTGAAAATGAAATGTATTTTAATAAACACTGCCTTTATAAGTATTTAAAGTGTGTATACATTTTTTTGGGACGCCCTGTATATATAAACATTTCATTATTACAACATACACCGTTCACAACTGTTAACTGCTTTGAGCGAGCAGACACTCTTTAAAGGCTGAAATCTACAATTTAGGTACAACCATAAAATCTGCATACAAAGACTTAAAAACTACTTAAAGGAAACTTACAGACTACAAAACACTGCATTAATTTGTAAACATTACATTTAAATACATAAATTTGGAAAAAAGTTTTAATTTCAATATATTGTTAACCATTAAATAAAATAAAAAAAATAAATAAATAAATTTTATATATAACGAAGACAAGGCTTTATCTGATGATCTAACACAAGTATCTGAAACATTAAGAGCTCAGTACGAATCATCTTTCAGTATCCCAAAAACTGACAAACTGATATGCGATAGAAATGCGTTCTTTGAAGAAGAACTACAAGGGGAAAGTATAACGGACTTCGACTTTACGACAGATGATATTACACAAGCTATAGGGAAACTAAAAACACACTCAGCGGCAGGACTGGATAAATGGAATGCCACACTGATCAAAAACTGCAAGAATGCAATCGCTGAGCCCCTATATTGGATATGGAGACGATAACTAGACACGGGAGAAATACCGGGCATCCTGAAGGACGCAAACATAGTCCCAATATATAAAGGAGGAGATCGATCCGAGGCCAAAAACTATAGGCCAGTGTCGCTTACATCTAATCTCACTGAAATATTTGAAAGAATAGTTAGAAAGAAAATCTATGACTTTTTGGAAACTCAGAAAAAATTGAATAACCAACATGGGTTTCGGTCAGGCAGATCATGCCTATCACAAATAATGGAACAATACAACAACATTATTGATGCACTTGAAAGTAATGAAAACTATGATGTAATATACACAGACTTTGCCAAAGCGTTCGACAAGTGTGACCATGGAATCATAATATATAAACTGAAATATATGGGAATAACAGGAAAAGTAGGGAAATGGATAAGTAATTTCCTTAGTGAGCGGCGGCAAGTCGTTACAGTACAACGAGTATCTTCATCAGAATCAGAGGTTCTCAGCTCGGTACCACAAGGAACAGTATTAGCTCCACTACTCTTCATAATCATGCTAACTGACATAGATGAGGACGTTACCAGAGATAGCACAGTAACATCCTTTGCCGATGACACAAGATCAGTAGAAAAATAAGAAACCCAGAAGATATAGGATCTCTACAAACAGACATGACAGAATCTACAAGTGGACGGAAGAGAACAATATGAAGTTTAACAATGAGAAATTTCAGCTGTTACGATACGGAAAAGAGAGCCCTAAATCCATGGATTATTATACCCCAAATGGACAGGAAATTCAGAGAAATTCTAAAGCAAAAGATTTAGGAGTTGTAATGACTGATGATGCGAAATTTGAAACACAAAATATGATAACAGTAAACAGAGCAAGAGAATAACTAGGCAGATACTGAGAACCTTTAAACGAAGGGATAGGAATATAATGATTCCTCTACTGAAAACAGTGATCATACCCAAATTGGAATACTGCTCGGTCCTAACATCCCCATATAAAAAAGAAGACATTAGACAGCTAGAAGGGATTCAGAGAAGCTTCACAGCCAAGATCAAGCGGGGGCAAAGAACTAAATTACTGGGAAAGGTTACGCGAATTAAACTTCTATTCACTGGAAAGGAGGAGGAGAGAGATACACCATTATTTACACTTGGAAAATAATGGAGAAACTAGTCCCTAATCTTACTCTGAACCCTGTAATTCCCCAAACAACAGTGGAAAGTAGAAAAGGAAGACTGTGTCGTGCTCCCAAATTAAAGGCTAGACAGCGAACATCCTAACCCTGAAAGAAAATAGTTTTGTTATGAGAGGACCAAAACTGTTTAATCAGCTGCCCAAAGACCTAAGGAACACGAGCGGTGTTGCAGTGGACATCTTCTAAAGAAGATTAGACGCCTGGCTGAGAACAATCCCCGTAGAGCCGGGCGTACCTGGCTATGTGAGGTGGAGAGTACAATAAACCAACTCACTAATTCACCAGGCCAACTCGAGAGAAGGGGGCGACAAGCTTGACCTTCGTGAAATGAGGAATCATCGCACGGAACATTTGAAAGGTTGAAATATATATATATATATATATATATATATATATATATATATATAATATATATATTATATATATATATATATATTATATGATACACACAGACAGTGCATGGACAAGGAACTCTTCTGGGATAATTAAATCCACTATAGTCTGAATAAGTAATGGTAAATGACAAATACCATAGTTTTTCTTTTTCATGATGCTAGCCCGACGCGGGCAACGGGCTAGCATCATGAAAAAGAAAAACTATGGTATTTGTCATTTACCATTACTTATTCGGACTATAGTGGATTTAATTATCCCAGAAGAGTTCCTTGTTCCATGCACTGTCTGTGTGTATCATAAAAACTCAGGGGACCATTCTGAGTTCATTCCCATATATATATATATATTATATATATATATATATATATATATATGTGTGTGTGTGTGTGTGTGTGTGTGTGTGTGTGTACAGGGTGTCCCATAAGTCCGGCATCATAGGAGAAATTCATATTTTTCTATTTCTACAAACCATAATTCATATTTTTCTTATGCTCGGGATGCCAACTTCCCGTCCACCATTCTGTTCAGTGACGAGGCTGTTTTTTATGGAAATGGTGAGTAAATCGACAGAACACCCGCTACTGGTCTCAAAACAACCCTCACCGGTATACCTCTTCAAAGGAACAAGGTGCATCTCGGGTGATGGTATGGTGTGGCATTTGGAAGGATCGCATCATAGGCCCCCTCTTTTTCGATGAACATGTCACTGGAGGCACCTACCTACGTATGCTCAAGGAAGAAGCATTTCCCAGTTTCTTGAACGAAGAAGGAAAATTATCAACATGGTTCCAGCAAGACGGCGCTCCTGCACATTACATCACCCAAGTAAGGGAATACCTGTACGAACAATTCCCTGGTCATTGGATAGGACGTCGTGGGCCTGTGGAATGGCCAGCTAGAAGCCCGGATCTCACCACTAGTTTTTATCTCTGGGGCCACTTGAAAGCGCTGGTATACGCAGAGAAAATTAGGAGTGTTGAACATTTGCGGCAGCGCATTATTGGGGCATGTAACATCATTACTCCTGACATCATTACCTTGTGCTTGCTGACTGGTATCACGTCTGAATTTTGTGTATTGAAACAATGGCGGACATATTGAGCACGTTCTGTAAATAAAAGCTTTTGTTTTGCCTTTTTTTTATTATTTTTCCTATGATGCCGACTTATGGGACACCCTGTATGTATGTATAAATGTATGTATAATATATAATATATTATATATATATATATATATATATATATATATATATATATATATATATATATCCTGTTGGAAGAAAATTTCATTTAAGTCTGGGTTGCAGCGACGTAATTCAGGAATGAATGGATGGTGCAACTTGCCACACAAGGATGAAACAAGGCACTGTTGCACAGACATTTCCAAATCATGTTATTTAAAATTTGGGGACATTCCATAGCCACCCCGATCACCTGACTTTACATCTCCAATTTTCGAAACACTTCAGCAGCTTATGGACAATTTCTTTTCAGCTGCCGTGAATGCGTACGTTTTAAGGGGGTCTACCTGATATCAGTCATTTTCAAAAAATTAAGAAATCGGAGTACCACCAATATTTCCACATTGGGTTCTTTCAAATGTCTGTCATCTTGAATTTTTAATGTCCAAATAAAACAATTTATCAACAAAAAAAATGTCCCTTCTTTCATATCCCTTCAAAATATCCCTTCATTCATATAATTCTGATGATACTTCGTAATATTTATATAAGCCTTATATTCTTATTCCTATATTCATTTTTACATATCAAGTCCAA
>JAJOZX010014526.1:42500-70000 GCA_023014485.1 Bathynomus jamesi | reverse complement strand
ATTGCGCCAAATATTTGGTGTTGCTTCGCGTTACTTGTAATTATTCATTTTTTATGCGTATAATTTTTTTTTTTTTTTCTCAGTACGGAATGCGCTTATATTCATCTTAAATTTTATATAGGGATATAGTATTTTATGGAGCCTGTTGCTTGTTTCAGGTAAAAATAGTATTATATATATATTATGAGAGAGAGAGAGGGTGGCCCAAGATAAAGTTGCCCCCAGTGAGTTTTGCTAAAAAAAAAAAATAATGAAGTTATTTTATCTTGGGCCACCCTGTCTGTACACACACACACACACACACGAAATAGTCTTTGTTTTCATTTTCACTCGCATTTGATTAAACCGTCAAATTTTATCCAAATCCCGAATGAAGGACATTGAAAATAATCCCTCAAACCGGATAAGAGGGTAACCCGCATTCGACTCTCGCGCATGTGCAGAAGCGTTACTGAAAACAATATCCATAATAATAAGGGTTCAAATTAAGGGATTAAGAACGGTCCTGAATACGCACTGACGAGGTCGCATCTGCTCCAGTGATAGATGCCTCGACGAGATCCATTCTCCGTTCGTGTGGACTTCCTCTCCGGCCGGAGAAACCTCGTTTTGCTTCTTTCTTCCCCTCTAAATCCTTCCTAGAAATCCCCCGCCCTGACAACCAAAATCGCGTGTCCACTTCACATGGATTAAGCGGACATTAACAGCGACATTAAAATGGGGTTCGAACCCTGTCTAAGAGGCGAAAGGGCGAAGGGAATCTCAAGACTCCCCTCCCCCCTCCTCATGAAGACTAGGTTAGACGTATGTATATTGTTCCTCCGTTTCTTTGCCTTCATTTCGAGTACGGAGGAGGGAGCGATGGGGTGGGGAAGCGAAGAAAGAGGGGCCTGGAGGGAGAGAGGGAAGAGAGGAGGGAGTGAGGGTAGATGCCAGCTCATTGAATAGCG
Organism: Bathynomus jamesi; assembly: GCA_023014485.1. NCBI lineage: Eukaryota > Metazoa > Arthropoda > Malacostraca > Isopoda > Cirolanidae > Bathynomus > Bathynomus jamesi. The sequence continues at coordinate 69,050 of JAJOZX010014526.1, read as the reverse complement.
CCTCTAAGTCTTTATAACGCCTCTTACTCGCACCACTTAATGGACGTTTACATCTTCTCCTTATTGTTTTAAATCGTTCTAATTTATTAGCGAGTGTCGTCTTGCACTGCGTGTCCTTTTACAATTCTTTACAGTTCTTGTACACGCGAATTGTGACGCGTGTTTAAGCAGCTTCCTGCATGACGCCCCTTCCTTAATCGAAGACGCATGTCACATAATTGCATATCCGAACATTCATTTAAAAAAAAAAAAAAAAAAAAATTATTTTATTAGTAATAAATGCAGAATAAAATTATTAATTCACTTTCATGTTATTTTTATAACATGAATAATTAAATTAAAGATTATAATGAAATATAAACCAATGTTTATTTGGTACAATTTAAGAAGCACTTCGGTGACAATTTATTGTACATATCGTAAGTTAAAATAGCTTCGCTGAATGGAGTATGTATATATATATATATATATATATATATATATATATATATTGTGGGTGGGGGGATGAACTCAGAATGGTCCCCTGAGTTATTTTATGTTACACACAGACCGTGCATGGAACAAGGAACTCTTCTGGGAAAATTAAATCCATTATAGTTTGAACAAGTAATGGTAAATGACAAATACTATAGTTTTCTTTTTTATGATGTTAACCCGACGTTAAGTGCCTTAAAAAGTGGACGCTTAATTTTGCCGGTTGAGGTTTAAGTTTTGGTCTTTGGCTGAAAATACAATAGTTACCCCTTTTTCTCTGATGTATTCAATCCGACGTGAATGCAACGAGTTTCTTGCGTATATTGAGGTTCTAAATAGAGTACGCTAGGTGTGGCTGTAAACCCTAGATCCTGTCCCAAAGTTGGATCCAATCTGCTTCGTAGATAGCTGGTGAGGGAAGCTATATTTGGGCCTCTTTGCGAGTGACCCTTGGCCACGTCAGGCTAACATCATTACTTTATTGAACTATATGGATTTAATTTTCCAGAAGAGTTCCTTGTTCCATGCATGATCTGTGTAATATATATATATATATATATACCTTTCAACCTTTCAAATGTTCCGCGCGATGATTCCTCATTTTACGAAGGTCAAGCTTGTCGCCCCCTCCTCTCGAGTTGGCCTGGTGAAGTAGTGAGTTGGTTTCTTGTACTCTCTACCTCACATAGCCAGGCTCATCGGAGATTGTTCTGAGCCAGGGTCCTAATCTTCTTTTGAAGATGTCCACTGCAACACCACTCGTGTTCCTTAGGTCTTTGGGCAGCTGATTAAACAGTTTTGGTCCTCTCACAACGAAACTATTTTCTTTCAGGGTTAAGGATGTTCCCTGTCTAGCCTTTAATTTGGGAATACGACACAGTCTTCCTTTTCTACTTTCCACTGTTGTTTGGGGAGTTACAGGGTTCAGAGTAAGATTAGGGACTAGTATCTCAATTATTTTCCAAGTGTAAATAATGGTGTCTCTCTCTCTCTCCTCCTTTCCAGTGAATATAGGTTTAATTCGCGTAACCTTTCCCAGTAGTTTAATTCTTTGCGCCCATTGATCTTGGCTCTGAAGCTTCTCTGAATCTTTTCTAGTTGTCTAATGTCTTCTTTTTTATATGGGCATGTTATGACCGAGCAGTATTCCAATTTGGATATGATCAATGTTTCAGTAGAGGAATCATTAGATTCATTACATTCCTATCCCTTCGTTAAAAGTTCTCAGTATCTGCCCAGTTACTCTCTCTGCTTTGTTTTACTGCTATCTTATTTTGTGTTTCAAACTTCGTATCATCAGTCATTACAACCCTTCAATCTTTTGCTTTAGAATTTCTCCGAATTTTCTGTCTATTTGGGGTATAATATTCCATGGATTTTAGGTCCTCTCTTTTTCCGTACCGGAACAGCTGAAATTTCTCGGTATTAAACTTCATAATGTCCTTGTGGTACTGAGTTGAGGACCTCTGATTCTGATGAAGATACTCCTTGTACTGTAACGACTTGCCGCCGCTCACTAAGGAAATTATATATATCCATTTCCCTACTTTTCCTTTATTCCCATATACTTCAGTTTATGTATTGATTCTATGGTCACATTTGTCGAACGCTTTGGCAAAGTCTGTGTATATTACATCATAGTTTTCATTACTTTCCAGTGCATCAATAATGTTGTTGTAGTGTTCCATTAGTTGTGATAGGCATGATCTGCCTGACCGAAACCCATGTTGGTTATCATTTAATTTTTTCTGAGTTTCCAAAAAGCCATAGATTTTCTGTCTAACTATTCTTTCAAATATTTTAGTGAGATGAGATGTAAGCGACACTGGCCTATAGTTTTTGGCCTCGGATCGATCTCCTCCTTTATATCATATATTGGGACTATGTTCGCGCTCTTCAGGACGCCCGCTATTTCTCTCGTGTCTAGTGATCGTCTCCATATCCAATGTAGGGGCTCAGCGATTACATTCTTGCAGTGTTCGATCAGTGTGGCATTCCATTTGTCCGGTCCTGCAACTGAGTATGCTTTTAGTTTCCCTATTGATTGTGTAATATCATGTGTCGTAAAGTCGAAGTCCGTTATACTTTCCCCTTGTTGTTGTTCTTCAAAGAACGCGTTTCTATCGCATATCAGTTTGTCAGGTTTTGGGATACTGAAAGATGATTCGTACTGAGCTCTTAATATTTCGGATACTTCTGTTAGATCGTCAGATAAAGCAGTCTTCGTTTTTCAAAGTCCAATAGTCGCATGATTTTCGACTTTCTTTTGCAAAATTATAGAAGTACTTTGAGTTAATCTTTATCGCCTCTATAGCGTCGCCTCTTTTTCTGTATACTTCTCAATTAGTTCCTGTATGACGCAATCGATACTTTTCAGTTTTAATATTTTTCTGATGTTATATTTACAGTTACTTAATTTTGCTGTCACTCTTTTTCCCTTTCGGAACAATGACCTCTTCTGTCTCTCGAACCTGCTTCTCTTTCCCCTTGTTATATTTTTGGGACATGTCTTTCCACAATTTTCAGCATCTTCTCCAAGATCATTAGCATCTCCCTTGTCTTGCTCGAAGATGGATTTTCAATCTATTACTTCCATGCTGGATGCAACATCTTCCCAGTTTATAGCTTTGAAATGGAAATTAAAATTCGAATTTGCTTCTTTCTGTGTTCGCGTTCTTTCCTTTCTTGTTGCTTTTATATTGGTTGTTATATTCAATAATGTTGTGATCCGATATTATAGTTGGGGATATTTCTACATTATCAATTATGTTGCTGTTGTTTGTGAATACCAAATCTAGGCAGTTGTTTTTTTTGTGTTTCTGTTATTCTTGCATTAACATAAATTCATCAGCTAGGGCTAGTAGCAGTTTTACCTCCTGCTCGTCTTCCCGTATGCCCCCCGTGTCCTGGTGTACACACACATTTTTCCTATCTTTTATATTTCCAGAATGGAAAATTAAAATCACCACAGAGAAAAATATTGGGGTTGGAGAGTGTAGATCTTTTACAGAGTTTCTTACCTCCATATGGAATCAGAATATATATATATATATACGTATATATATAATATATTAGTGGTGGACCGGATGTCAGTTTTCAACATATGCGGATCTTTAATTTCAGTATCCGCGGATGCGGATATTTAGTTAATATATCATATAATATAGAATTATGAATATATGACATAATTTTTCAAATTTCATGATATTAACTATTATGGCAGGCAATGCATAAGAATTAAAATTAATATTAATGTTTTCATTATGATAAAAATAATAACTTTCTCAAGAGTTTTAGCCACAGAAAATTCAATGAAAACAAGTTTCATTCAATTTTCTATGTCACCAGGTATTTATATTTTCAGGTTATATATTGTTTGTTCATTAATAATTAATACTTTACATGAAATGTGCATGACTGGGCCTAATAAGCTACTTTATAAGCTAATTTAATTGTAAATTGCATAATTTATTACAGGTAATATCCGCATAACATCCGCAGTCAGAAGTGCGGATGCGTGTTAATGATGCGGATATCCGGTCCACAACTAATAATAATAATAATGTGTTATTATTATTGTGTATTGTGCATGTCCTCCTGGTGGCGGAGGGGACCTACAATTTACGTGAGTTCGAACCACAAAGAACATAAGAACATATGAAATTTTTATAGTGGGCACACTAGGGGCCTGTTCGGCCCATCGAGGCGGCTCCACTAGGTAAAAACTTCCTGTACATTGGCAACGACTAATTTTTTGCAAAACTAAATAATTATCAATTTAAAACTAAAAGATAGAATCTCTGGATCCAGAGGATCAAGTCATAATAGACTACTATCCACAAATATGTTACTCTATATCTATTTATAACCGACATGCAAATATATCAGATCCAAAGAATCCAGTCAATTCATTTTCATATAAATATATTATTTATTATTACAAACAATTAACAATTACAAACACGGTTAAGTAGACCAGCCATGCGTGGATCCTTGGGGTCTTTGTTGGTCTGAAAATCATAACATATGTATGTATGAATATATATATATATATATATAATATATATATATATATATATGTAAGGGTGGGCGGAAAGTAGCTCCCTAATTTAAATTACATATAAATTATGTATAAATTGTGATTGTATTGTTATATTGTTATGGTGTGTTCTCTAAAGTGGTACAATTGTAACGGTAATCCTTTTTTTCTCTAAAGTGTTCTCTTTGTGTTCTCTAAAGTGGTACAATTGTAACGTTCATTTTTTTTTTTCATTTCAGATTGAAGGGTAACATGGCTGAGCGTTAACACTGCAGGAGCGTGCCCAGTTGGCGGCACGGTACGAAGTTTGGCAATCTGTCGTTCGAGTTCAAAGATGGTGGCGGGCCATTCACGGACCACGTGCCCAAGTGGACCCGAAAACAAAGAACTGCCACTCGAAGCTTATGACCACGGGGTCTGTGGCAGATGTTCGAAGATGTGGTCGCCCTTCGACATCCAGGGCCCAGGAGACGGTGCAGGCAGTTCAGGAAATGTTCGCACGGAGTCCACGAAAGTCAACTCGCCAGGCAGCTCGGGAAAGTGGACTCTCCCGCTACTCAGTGCGAACTGTGCTGAAGAAGGAGCTGAACTGGCGTGCGTGGAAGCCGCATTACTGCCAATCTCTCTCGGACGAGGACTGCGACATTCGCATGGAGTTCGGGGAAATCATGCTAGCTTGGCATGAAGACTGGCCCCATCTCTTCCGCAACATCCTCTGGAGCGACGAGGCGGTGTTCCACGTCGGAGGCTTTGTCAACCGCCACAATTGCCACTACTGGGCAGGAGAGGATCCCATGGTTACAGCTGAAAAACGGCAGAATCGGTTCAGTGTAACGGTGTGGTGTGTATGACCTCAGATCAGGTTGTGGGCCCGTTCCTTCTGCGCAACACCATGAATGCTGAGCGGTACCTTGCTATGTTGCGAAACGAGGTCTGGCCGGTTGTCAGCACATGGAGAACATCGACGATCTGATATTTATGCAAGATGGCGCCCCTCCGCACTTCGCTCTTGTTGTCCGTGAGTGGCTGGATGCCCACTTCCCTGGGCGTTGGATGGGTCGTCGTGGTCCACATCAATGACCAGCCAGGAGCCCCGACTTGACACCGTGCGACTTCTTTCTTTGGGGGTGGGTAAAGGAAGAAGTCTACCGCACCAAACCGAGGACATTGGAAGAACTGGAGGACCGAATTCGGGAAGTCATGTCCTCCATCCCGCCGGAGTTCCTGCTAAAGTCAGTGGACGCCATTCCTGGCGGCTCCAGAAGCTGGTGGAAAGAGTTGGAGCCCACATTGAATTTTAGAGAAAACCTACCATGTATGCCTACCTTTTCATATTATTTCTTCTGAAATAAATGGATAATATACGTATTTTTTTACCAATCCAAAATAGGGAGCTACTTTCCCACCCTGTATATATATATATATATATATATATATATATATATATATATATATATATATAATAGAACCTGTTTAAAGTCACCACTATTAGGACCAAACAAATGTAGTGACTTTTGGGCAGGTGGTCATTTTATAAAAATGTTCCTTTTTGTCCGAAAAGATCTAAAAACAAAGCGAGCGGCTTTTGTTCAGTCTTATGTTTGAACTCGAAAAGGGATTGTTCCACTAAATTTCAAAAAACGATGCAATTTTGTACTGTGAATTCGGATTCGTTTTAACTTTCTTTTTATTTAACTTGTGAAAACAATTTTCCAGACATTATGGACACGAGTCATGAAAGGATTAAGTTGTAAGACAAAGTGACCGTTCGATTTAATTGAATACAATTAACAGATTATATTATTAACAAAAACTAAATTTAGCTCGGTAAAAACTGGTTACTTTCCACAATATGCGAGGTGGTCGCTATACTAAGATGATTTAAATTGTAAAAATATAATTTTTGTCGGGCTCCCGGAAAAGTGGCCACTTTAGTTGGGTAGTCATTATGCAGAGGTGGTCACATTGGCAGGTTTTATATATATATATATATATATGGGATGAATTTCACAATTAAACGCGTGACATAAATAAGTGATGCACACCTACAAGGAAAAATGAAAAGTGATTCAAAATACTTTCTTGTATTTAACAGTACACTTCGTCAGGGAATGAAGAGAAAAGGGAGGCAAGGAGCCAAAAATATATATATCCGTAGGAAACATCAGAAAAAAAATTAACAATTACTGATTAAAGGAAAAATATATTTTAACAAGATGTGGTTCATTTTATACTTCCCCGAAGTGTTGTTGAAATTATTTTAATGTATACAAAATGCATATTCCAGAATGTTCCTTTCACTTATGTCTATTTTTTACAAAAATTTTGGAACTTTCACAGTATAGATATAACCACAGTATTAATTATGAAATTTATTAATTTACACATATTTAACTATATGTAAGCAGTCCAGCATGCTCTCAAACACGCACTTCTCTCACTATTCCTCACTATATACAGTATACTGTACAGTACATGCGTCTTACGTACTACGCAGTCTTTCCAAAATTTAAAAAAAAAATCAACAAAATAACATCGACATCAAGAGTCTCTAAGTCCTCTGGGGAGGGGACCATCAATGTCCCCACTTCTGGCTCCCCCGCTGCCGATACCGGGAACATAGACGCGGGCGGCGGGGCTGGTTCTGCTAGTGCCCATTCGAGATATTCTGGTTCACTTTTCATAAACTTCTGCAACATTCGTGGCCTCTCCTAACATTATATATATTAGGGTTGGCAAGTGCTCCAGCTCCAAGATTCTGAGCTGGAGCGGAGCAGGTTAATTGTTTAAACTCTGCTCTGGAGCGAAGCTGGAGCTGGGATCGTGGAGCCGGAGCAGAGCTGGAGCCAGATTTATCGGAGCGCTCCGGAAGTTGAAGAAAACGCATCCCAGAGAGTCAGAAGGAATATTTGAAGGGTGAAGTATGAATTCAAAAAAGGTAGATTGGAAAAGTGTAAATGAAGATTTAAAGAAAGCAAATTGGGAAGTGCTACTTACGAGAAGACTCCAAAAGAAATACTGTGTGTAACAGAATGAAACTAAACTTATGTTGGTGAAACATGTTCCAAAGAGACCAAAAAGAAAACGTAACACGCTTGCGATAAAAATCAGGACATCATTTTGACAACGGAAACAAACTGTAAAAATCCTCCACAGATGCAGAACTGAAGCAAAGAGACTCAAACTAGAAAAAAATTATGCGAAATAGAAGTGAACCTAAAACAAACAGTCATCCATAAGACAAACGAGGAAGAAAACAAAGTAGCAGAAGACAAAAAAAATATAATCCGAAATACATCAACACGTTTGCAAGAGGAAAAATGCAGTGTAAAGAGAATATTGGTCCGTTCATACACGGGGCGACCGAATACACAAAAGACCCAGGAAAAATAAGCGAAAAGCTTAAGGAACAATTTAACTCTGTGTCCAGCACCCGAAAGTCAAAAGAAAGTACAAAATCCAGATCATTTTTTTTACATTGATACAATTCAGCCAAGAACAAGTTTGGGCACGAAACAGACTTAGAGTTCTCGGAAGATGTAATTAAAGCTCTATCACAAATGCGAAAAAATTCAGCACCAGGGTTAGACACATGGAGTGCCACGTTTCTGAAGAAATGTAAAAAGAGTATTGCCAGGCCACTATACTTACTGTGGAGGAAATCACTCAGCACAAAACAAATTCCACGTCCATTAAAAAACGCGAACATTGCCCCTTATTTAAAGGAGATAACAGAGCAATGCCTAAGAATTATCGGCCAGTAGTTAGAGAGATAGATAGATAGATAGATAGATAGATAGATAGATAGATAGAATAACCTTTATTAATAATAATAAAATAAATACATTTTTTCAATTTACAATGACATGAATAATTGTGAAACTCGACTTTATTTATTTAATTTGGCCCTTAAGCTTTAGGTTTTACTGGGCTCTTATTGAAAATAAGCAGCTAGTTGTTATTAATTAATAATAAATAAATAAATATATAAGTAAATAAGTATTATTAATAGTTAAAACATGTATTACAATATTAAACAATATTAATGGACAATATTAAACAATATTAGTGGACATTAATCCTAGATTTTTGTTAGTATGCCATTATTAATCGGGATTTCAACTTGGTTTCAAACAAATTTACATTCACAATATTTTTTATATCGGCATGTGAGTCATTCCATAGTTTCAATCCAAAGAAAATGGGTAGTTTTTGAGATGAAGGCAATCTAAATTCAGGTATAACAAGCTTTGATCTATTTCTAGTCTGATACGAGTGGATTTCTTGATGAGTTACAAAATATCTATTTACCCATTGCAAATTAATGATTTTGTTCTTACACTTGTAAATGAAAATAAAATGTACCAGTTTGGTTATACAGCAGAAAAGCAAACAGCATACTAAAATTATGGAAGTGTGTCTCGTCTTACCAATAACTGAGTATTATTCAGTACTCGCAAGCCCGTACAGAAAGCGAAACATTGCACACTTGCAAACATGGAAGCCATACAAAGGATTTTTACTTTAACTTCTAAGATAAAGGAAACGAAAGGCGAAGGCTACTGGTCTCCACTACAATCCCTGAAACGCTACAAGCAGTCACGGATTTACAGGGGGAGCGGGGCACACCCCTTTGATCAATTTGGCGCCCCTTTTGGTCAGTCTTGGCGCCCCTTCCAAATGCTTTATTTTTTATAATAAATTTTTAATTTCTAAAAGCAAAAAAGTACATACTTTTTTAAATTATAAAAATATCAACACCACCCTTGTAAATACCTGACAACTTACCTTTCAATTTATTTTTAGAAAATGTGTATAAAAATAATATTTCCCTTTGTATACTTAATTAAATTATGCTTTCCAGCTTTACATATTCATTTATTAATGGTTGTAAGCATTTGTAGACACAAGGTTACTGTGCTTGTAAACCCTTTGCGTAGTATTCACATTCACGATCTTCCTCTCTCTAAATGACTGATTCAGGTAATATTTTAAACAGATGGATTAAATAACGTCAATCAAATTAGTTCCAATATTTACTACCAGAAACCTGGTCTTTAACTACATTTTAGTAAACGCTAAAAATTTGCCTGCTCGTGCTTAAAGGATTAACATATGTATTTTTAATTCCAGTGTATGTAATTATATTTATATATAACTAAACATTATTATGGCGCAATTTTTACATATGTAAAAGTCCGCCCCCTTCCCCCTTTCGAAAATCCTAGATCCGCCACTGCAAGCAGTACACAATAATATACTGTGCGTATGGAGAATATTTGCCAACCCTACATACGTAGGGTTTAGAAACAAAATAGAAACACACTGGAATGAGAGAAGAGACAGATTTTGTACTGTCCCAGCTGCGGTGGAACAGGGGACTATAAAAACGAGGATGGAAAGTACCCTCGGAATACGAGTCCCAAAACTTTTTAATGTCCTCCCAAAAGAACTGAGGAACCTCCAGCACACCATCCTGAATAATTTCAAGGACCAGCTGGGAAGGTTCCTGCAAAAAGTCCCTGACCAGCCATGCGTGTCACTCCTCCTCCAAATCTCTCAAATGAAATGTGGCGGGATGCCGCAGAGAGGTCGACCGCAGGTCGGTCCTGATTTACTCCTGAACCGTCGTTCAAACCCTCATAAGTATGTATATATATATATGTGTGTGTGTGTATATATATATATATATATATATATATATATACAGGGTGGGCGGAAAGTAGCTCCCTATTTTGGATTGGTAAAAAAATACGTATATTATCTATTTATTTCAGAAGAAATAATATGAAAAGGTAGGCATACATGGTAGGTTTTCTATAAAATTCAATGTGGGCTCCAACTCTTTCCACCAGCTTCTGGAGCCGCCCAGGAATGGCGTCCACTGATTTTAGCAGGAACTCCGGCGGGATGGAGGACATGACTTCCCGAATTCGGTCCTCCAGTTCTTCCAATGTCCTCGGTTTGGTGCGGTAGACTTCTTCCTTTACCCACCCCCAAAAAAAGAAGTCGCACGGTGTCAAGTCGGGGCTCCTGGCTGGCCATTGATGTGGACCACGACGACCCATCCAACGCCCAGGGAAGGGCATCCAGCCACTCACGGACAACAAGAGCGAAGTGCGGAGGGGCGCCATCTTGCATAAATATCAGATCGTCGATGTTCTCCCATGTGCTGACAACCGGCCAGACCTCGTTTCGCAACATAGCAAGGTACCGCTCAGCATTCATGGTGTTGCGCAGAAGGAACGGGCCCACAACCTGATCTGAGGTCATACCACACCACACCGTTACACTGAACCGATTCTGCCGTTTTTCAGCGGTAACCGTGCGACTTCTTTCTTTAGGGGTGGGTAAAGGAAGAAGTCTACCACACCAAACCGAGGACATTGGAAGAACTGGAGGACCGAATTCGGGAAGTCATGTCCTCCATCCCGCCGGAGTTCCTGCTAAAGTCAGTGGACGCCATTCCTGGGCGGCTCCAGAAGCTGGTGGAAAGAGTTGGAGCCCACATTGAATTTTAGAGAAAACCTACCATGTATGCCTACCTTTTCATATTATTTCTTCTGAAATAAATGGATAATATACGTATTTTTTACCAATCCAAAATAGGGAGCTACTTTCCGCCACCCTGTATATATATATATATATATATATATATATATATATATATATATATATATATATATTATCAAATACGCCATCTTAGCGTGCAAACTAATAAATAATAATAGACTGCAAACACTAAATACTAAATTATTACTGGCTGTATCATGGAAGCTATGTTTTCTAATATTATATATATATATAATAATATATATATATATATAATATATATATATATATATATAATGATAAACTACAAAGTATCGATGTCGTCATACAGGAACAAATCGAGAAGCATACAGAAAAAAAAGAAGATGATGACGCTATAGAAGCGATAAAGGTTAACTCAAAGTACTTCTATAATTTCGCAAAAAGAAAGTCGAAAAACCAAGCGACTATCGGACCTTTAAAAAATGAGAATAGTGATTTATCTGATGATTTAACAGAAGTATCTGAAATATTAAAAGCTCAGTATGAATCATCTTTCAGTATCCCAAAAACTGACAAATTGATTTGCGATAGAAACGCGTTCTTTGAAGAAGAACCACAAGGGGAAAGTATAACGGATTTCGACTTTACGACGGATGATATTACACAAGCCATAGGGAAACTAAAAACACACTCAGCGGCAGGACCGGATAAATGGAATGCCACACTGATCAAAAACTGCAAGAATGCAATTGCTGAGCCCTATACTGGATATGGAGACGATCATTAGACACGGGAGAAATACCGGGCATCCTGAAGAGCGCGAACATAAGTCCCAATATATAAAGAGGAGATCGATCCCAGGCCAAAAATACTATAGGCCAGTGTCGCTTAACATCTCATCTCACTAAAATATTTTGAAAGAATAGTTAGACAGAAAATCTATGACTTTTTGGAAACTCAGAAAAAATTCAATGATAACCAACACGGGTTTCGATCAGGCAGATCATGCTATCACAACTAATGGAACACTACAACAACATTATTGATTCACTTGAAAGTAATGAAAACTATGATGTACTATACACAGACTTTGCTAAAGCGTTCGACAAGTGTAACCACGGAATCATAATACATAAACTGAAATATATGGGAATAACAGGAAAAGTAGGGAAATGGATATATATTTCCTTAGTGAGCGGAGGCAAGTCGTTACAGTACAAGGAGTATCTTCATCAGAATCAGAGGTCCTCAGCTCAGTACCACAAGGAACAGTATTAGCTCCACTACTCTTCATAATCATGCTAACTGACATAGATGAGGACGTTACCAGAGACAGCACAGTAACATCCTTTGCGGATGACACAAAGATCAGTAGAAAAATAAGAAATCCAGAAGACATAGGATCTCTACAAACCGACATAAACAAAATCTACAAGTGGACTGAAGACAACAATATGAAGTTTAACACCGAGAAATTTCAGCTATTACGGTACGGAAAAAGAGAAGACCTAAAGTGCATGGAATATTATACCCCAAATGGACAGGAAATTCAGAGAAATTCCAGAGCAAAAGATTTAGGGGTTGTAATGACAGATGATGCGAAATTGAAACACAAAATAAGATAGCAGTAAACAGAGCAAAGAGAATAACGGGTCAGATATTAAGAAACCTTTAAACGAAGGGATAGGAATGTAATGATTCCTCTACTGAAAACCCTGATCATACCCAAATTAGAATACTGCTCGGTCCTAACTTCCCCATATTAAAAAGAAGACCTTAGAAGCTGGAGGGGATCGAAAGAAGCTTCACAGCCAAGATCAATGGGTGCAAAGAACTAAATTACTGGGAAAGGTACGAGAATTAGACCTATATTCACTGGAAAGGAGAAGAGAGAGATACACCACTATTTACACTTGGAAAATAATGGAGAAACTAGTCCCTAATCTTACTCTGAATCCCATAACTCCCCAAACAACGATGGAAAGTAGAAGCGGTAGACTGTGTCGTTTCCCAAATTGAAGGCGAGACAGGGAACATCTTAACCCTGAAAGAAAATAGTTTTGTAGTGAGAGGACCAAAACTGTTAATCAGTTGCCCAAAGACCTAAGAAACACGAAGGGAGTTGCAGTGGAAATCTTCAAAAGAAGACTAGACGCCTGGCTCAGAACAATCCCCGATGAGCCGGACGTACCTGGCTATGTGAGGTGGAGAGCGCAAGAATCCAACTCACTACTTCACCAGGCCAACTCGAGAGGAGGGGCGACAAGCTTGACCTTCGCGAAATGAGAAATCATCGCGCGGAACCTTTGTAAGGTAAGATATATATATATATATATATTATATATATATATATATATATATATGTATGTATGTATGTATGTATGTGTATGTATGTGTATATATATATATATATATATTATATATATATATATATATATATATATATATATTATATATATATATTATACTGGTGGGTCAAAAAAAACTATTACCCAACTTTTGAAAAAATATTGTGGCTCACCCTGTATATTGATCATACTGCTGAGGCCGTATGTTGTACCCATACTTTTTACTCTTTCAAACGCTGGCTTTGAATCTAGATTCAACGCCCCAGGAGTAGAGGTACAGGCTCACAACTGGAGGGAGGTATCAGAATATGGTGCTCAATTGAAAGACGGTCAAAGTCAGCAACTGATACTTTCAGATGACAGTTAGTTTCTCCATAAATAATTAATTTTCGTAATTTTTACACAAAATAATTAATTTATTTCCTTTTTCATTTCAGACCATCATTCTGCTATACCTCGTGAACAAGTTATAACATAATGAAACATGGGCGCCCGCAGGTAGGGGCAAGGGGGGGCGCTTTCCCCCCCCCCTGGAAATGCCAAGAAAATATATTAAATATTTTCTAAGAAAATATTTATATCCTAAACTTGCTGAAAAGTATCCAACTGCCTCCTAAAGGGTGAAAAATTTTATTTGTGTGCATGATAAAAGGTTGCTACCTTTTTATTTGTTCAGAAGTCCCCCCTTAAAATTATCCCGCCAAGTGGCAGCGCCAACTCAAGCACCTGGCTGCATGCAGTGCGTGTAGGTGATGCTCGAAACATCGTTTTCAAATTAGGTACAACATTTACTTCAGTGTGCTTTTTTCTTCATTCTATCATGTTTCTGTTATAAATAAAATAAATGATTGTTATCATGTGCATTGTATGTATACAATATATATTTGCATTTTCCATTACAGAAAATGCAACACTAAACTTGCTTAGAATTAACCTGCTGGTTCCTAAGGGGTCAAAAGTTTTTTGCTTGCTCCGGTCCCTACCTATTAATACATTAAATTTTGCCCCCCCTTGGAAAAAATCCTGCGGGCGCCCATGTAATGAAATACTCTTTGGAAGATGAAGCATTGAACCTGCGTAAGGAGAAACACTGCGGTGCAAAACGAATGAAGAAAGAGTTTCCAAATAAACGATGGACGATACCTCGACTTCAATATCGCATAAAGAAAATCGATATCACAGGGTCGACCAAACGAAAAGAAGGCAGTGGAAGGCCAAAAACATCATGTACTGAGAAAAATATTGACACGGTTTCATCCATGATATGCAGTCAAGAAGAACGGCCCAACACCCACAAGTCCGTTAGGGAAATTTCAAAAACTACTGGTATTTCTCGCTCTAGTGTTCGTCGTATAGTAAAAGATGATCTGGGTCTTAAATGTTTTAAAAGAGTCGAAGTTCATAAGCTCTCTGCATCAAATAAGCAAGCAAGAGTTGAAAAATGTCATGCTCTGTTAGATCGATTCCCAGACAGAGAAGTGTCGAAATATGGTTCAGCGACGAGAAGACCTTTACGGTTGCTTCAACAATAAGCACACAAAATGACCGAGTTTATGGAAGACAGGACAAAAAATCTGTCAGTCTAGATCGACTTTGCAGGGAACGTCCGCGTTTTTCTCAAAACGTCATGGTTTCCATCTTTATTTCAAAATTAGGGAAGTCAGAGATTGTTTTTGTTGATCAAAATGCCAAAATCACTGCTGCTTGTTACCAAGAAAAAATCTTGATGCGGTACTGCCGTCGATAAGGGAGAAGTCAAGGTTGCAAGCGTGCATTGATAATGGAGGAGGGCACATTCCGCATAATCATGGACTCAATTAGGTAACTGTATAGAAACAAAGTTTTTCTACCCCTGTCTGTATAACAGCGAATTACAAAATAATGGTTACAGTTAGCAAAAATTTCACCACGAGATTGACCATGAAATTCTATACAGGACACATATATTGATTGTACAATAACATTTGATAAAGGTAAAATTACATTGTTAAAAATCAGAGTAATAGTTTTTTTGGCCCACCCTGTATATACCTCGTTGATGTTCCGTGTGTTGGTCTCTCTTCACACGAAGGTCAAGCTGGTGGCCCCGCCTCTAGGCCTGGTTTGGTGGAGGAACGAGTTGCTTTCTTGCGCGATCCACCGTACATAGCCGGGTACACCCGGCTCATCTGGTACCGTTCTGAGCCAGCATCTAGTCTTCTCTTGAAGACTTCAACTTTGACCCCTGTAACGTTTCTGAGGTCCTTTGGAAGCTGGTTAAAAAGTCTTGGCCCCCTGACAACCAAGCTATTTTCCTTCAGTGTTGAAGAGGTCCCTTGTCGGGCCTTTAATTTGGGAACACTACACATCCTGCCTTTCCTATTTTCCAGTGTTGTTTGAATGGTAATTGGGTTTAGTTTGAGGTTTGGTACCAGTTTTTCGATCATTTTCCATATGTAGATTATAGTATACCTCTCTCTCCTTCTTTCCAGGGAGTACAGATTTAGTTTATGTAGTCTTTCCCAGTAGTTGAGTTCTTTGCAGCCATCAATCTTGGCTGTGAAATGTGTGTGCGTTTCTTCTAGTTTATTACTTTCTTCCTTTTTATATGGGGACGTCAAAACTGAGCAGTATTCAAGTTTTGGTATAATCAGTGTTTTTAGTAGGGGAATCATTACTGTCTTGTCCCTCTTTTTGAACGTTCTTAGTACCTGTCCCGCGACTCTTTTTGCTTTATTTATCGTTATCTGATTTTGTGTTTCGAATTTGGCATCATCGGTCATTACCACCCCCAGATCGATCGCTTTCGTGCTTCTCTGACTTTTTCGTCTATGTGGAGTATAATATGCAGTCTGTTTAAGTTCCTCATTGCTACCATATTTCAAGAACTGAAATTTCTCGGTGTTAAATGTCATGTTGTTGACTTCTGACCATTTGTATATTTTGTTCGTGTCCCTCTGCAAGGCCTCCACTTCATTTCCATCGCTGCTGATCTTTGTATCGTCTGCAAATGATGTTACTATACTGTTGGTGTTTACTCCACTGTTTATGGCTGTTAGCATGATAATAAACAGGAGTGGGGCCAATACTGTACCTTGTGGTACTGAGCTGCGTACTTCCGATTTTGATGATGATATACCTTGAATTTTGACAACCTGTAGACGTTCTCTGAGGAAGTTGTAGATCCATTTTCCCACTTTGCCTGTTCCCATCCATATATTTAATTTTATGTGCTATTATACCATGATCACATTTGTCGAAAGCTTTAGCAAAATCCCTGTATATGACATCGTAGTTGTCATTGCCTTCCAGTGCATCTAGGATATTGTGATAGTGCTCTATTAGTTGTGATAGGCATGATCTACCTGATCGGAATCCTTGCTGAGTTTCGTTGAATCTTTAGTGTCTCCAAGAAATCGTAGATTTTCTCTCTAACTATTCTTTCAAATACTTTGTTGAGGTGGGACGTCAATGAAGCTGGTCTCTAGTTCTTTGCTTGAGATCTATCCCCTCCTTTATATATAGGGACAATGTTTGCTCTTTTCAAGATGCTCGGTATTTCCCTAGTGTCTAGGGATGATCTCCATACCCAGTTAAAGGTGTAGCTATTTCATTTTTACAGTTTTTAATCGATAAATAATTAATGCGTTCCAGTTGTCCGGACCTGCAGCTGAATGTGGCTTCATTTGTCCTATAGCTCTCGCTACATCTTCTGGGGTAAAATCAAAGTCTGTTATACACACTCCTTGCAATTTCTCTTCAAAGAATGCATCTATGTCTGGTATCGCTTTGTCACTTTTTTTGGGGGTACAAAAAACTGATTCATACCGGGTTCTCAATGTTTCAGATATTTCTTTTCGATCGTCGGTTAGTTCATTATTTCTCTTCCTTAAGGGCCCGATAGCGACGCACGTTTTTGTTTTCGCGTATCTATAGAACAGTGTTTTTCACTAAGTTTTTTAAGGGAGCCACTTCTTCAGAACATACACACTGAGAGAGCCGCAATAATATATGTCAAACACAGACCGTGCATGGAACAAGGAACTCTTCTGGGAAATTACATCCACTATAGTTCGAATAAGTAATGATAAATACTATAGTTTTTCTTTTTCATGATGGAAAGCCCAACGTGGGCACCGGGTTACTCGCAAAGAGGCCCCAAAATATAGCTTCCCTCACCAGCTATCTGCAAAGCAGATAGGATCCAGCTTTGGGACAGGATCTAGGGTTTACAGCTTACACCTAGCCTACTATATCCAGAACATCAATATACGCAAGAAACTCGTTGAATTGAATACATCAAAGAAAAAGGGGTAACTATTGTATTTTTAGCCAAAAAACAAAACTTAAACCTCGATGTATTCAATTCGACGTGAATGCAACGAGTTTCTTGCGTATATTGAGGTTCTGAATGTAGTAGGCGAGGTGTGAGCTGTAAAGCCTAGATCCTGTCCCAAAGCTGTGGATCCTATCTGCTTTGCAGATAGCTGGTGAGGGAAGCTATATTTTGGGGGCTCTTTGCGAGTAACCCGGTGCCCACGTTGGGCTTTCCATCATGAAAAAGAAAAAAACTATGGTATTTGTCATTTATCATTACTTATTCGAACTATAGTGGATGTAATTTCCCAGAAGAGTTCCTTGTTCCATGCACGGTCTGTGTTTAACATATAAGTTTCTCAGGGGACCATTCTGAGTTTGTGCATATATATATATATATATATATATATAAATTAAATAGTATATATATATACACACACACACACCTTTGGTTAGCTTCCGCCCGAATTGTTCATTCTGACGAAGGTCAAGCTTTTCACTCCACCTTAGACCTACAGTTTAACGTGGAATCGGAACCACGCCCCATCAGCAGCCCAGCGTCTTAACCACTAGGCCACCTAGGGTACCCATTTATCTACCAACCACTTTCTTTATTGTGTGGAAGGATGAACAGCTGGGTTTTGCTGCGCGCCGGCTGCCGTCGGGTCTCGAACCTGGGGCCGATGGATTCGTAGTCAGCGACGCTAACCACTACACCACCGAGGCGCATATATATTAGTGGTGGACCGGATGTCAGTTTTTCAACATCTGCGGATGCGGATCTTTAATTTCAATATCTGCGGGTGCGGATGCGGATATTTAGTTAATCTATCAATATAATATAGAATTATGAATATATGACATAATTTTTCAAATTTCCTGATATTACTATTATGGCAGGCAATGTATAAGAATTAATATTAATGTTTTCATTATGATAAAAATAACAACTTTCTCAAGAGTTTCAGCAACAGAAAATTCAATGAAACAAGTTTCATTCAATTTTCTGTTACCAGGTATTTATATTTTGAAGTTTATATATTTGTTTGTTCATTAATAATTAATACTTTACACGAAATGTGCAATTTAGGGTGGATCACTTTTCACTTTTTTCTTAAAATTATAGCTGGTCAAAGTTTTTCCCATGATTTGGTTCAGTGGAAGTACACTGACACCATTTTTACCAAAATCGATCAATATTTAGGGGTCGCGCATCGACCTTGAAAATTTCAATTTTGGAAATTTGGCCAAATTGATAATTTTTTACTGAATAAAGATAAATCATAAAATGACCATATTTTCTGAATCCTCTCAGTGAAAGAAATCCTCTCAGATACTTACCAAGTTGATAGGACAAGTGGTTTAGAAGTTATACTCACCTTGAGATAGCATTAAAATTTAAAATACCGTATTTGTCCCCGTACCTTCATATGCTGTCTGCCATTGTCTGCTTTTTAGGATAAGATAAAACGAATAAGGAAAGATCAAATGTATTTTGTATTAAAACGGTTTACCGATATCACTAAAGGCACTTACTCCGGTGCCCCTAACTAGGTTCAAAAACTGTATGAATCGTGGTTAGAACACACGTCATCTTAAGGCGTGCGCCATGTACTCTCTCTGCTAACTCCCTTTCCCTCTGCGCTACGTCATCTTGGCAAGTGACGACTTCTTGAAGTCGCCGAATTCTTTCCGGCTCTTTTCCACGAGCTGAAGAAGACCCTGCAGCTGTGACTCGTCTTTTGTGACAGTGTTCGCGTAATCTTCTATCAGTTTTATCCCTCTCTCTGCCACGTCGTTGGTGACTTTCAGATGCGAGATGACATTCTTCAGATCACAGTAGTTCTTATCTTGATCCCACTTATTCACCGGCAGAGTGAGCCACGTAGACGCGCACACCTGCAGGCCTGTGAACACGAACCACGATGACTCATCGATCAGGTCCGGAAGGCGCGTCGTGTCATCAATCGAGACGTTGTCATACGTGAAGTCCTCGGGCACAGCGAGGCGGCACAGCTTCTTTGCCATCTCGTGCTTTACAGTGTCTTCCACTTTGTCACTGCAGAGGGCGAAAACGACGGTCTGAGGCCTCAGATACCACAAGTGCCGCCTGATCACTGCCAGTGAAGCCTCTGCAATCTTGCGATCCACAGCCCTGTACTGCAGAAGACGCTGGTACAACACAAGGTCATTCAGCGGGGCATCAGCTGCGACAGGAGCCGCCAGCCAGGCAGGTGCGTAGAGGAGTGCAGTAAATAGTACCACTCTCTGAAGTTTCTGTACCAACTCGTCGTCGAACTCCAGCTGACCGCTGAACATCAGGAGCTTCGTGTAGTAGATGATCTGAAACGAATACGCACTGTGATATATAAATACCGATACCACTCCATATAAGTTTTTTAATGGTAAATTATTTATCTTATTTTTTTCTGGTAGGGACTTCAAATGGCTGTTTGCAGAAGGCAATACAATATTTAACTTCTAATTCAAAATACCAACCTTGGCCATCCACCTCGCATGATGGTAGGCTCCTGGGCGCATGAAGTGTGTGCCACGACGTGGCTGGGCCCCGAGTACCAGGAGGGTAATCTCCGCCACTTCTCGGTAGTCTTCTCTGACAAGACCAGAAGCGGTGCCGAGGAACTTGACTGCCTCATCTCGGAGCTCCATCAGCCACGTCACCTCCGCCAAATGCTCGATCTCCAGCTCGCGATAAGTCGAGAGGTCGAGCTTGTCCACCTGAAAGGGGAGTTAGTAGAAGGACGCTGATATCTCAATTCCTCTGAAGGCAAAAAATCATTGGAGAAAACAAATGCGCCTTAGACTTGAAATTCACCTTCTCCTCAGATACTGGAACAAAGGTTCAGTTGGTGCTGTGGTTCTTCCAAACGCGGTGATGACCACTGCCCCCACGATGAGCTCCATAACGTGATGGCGACAGCCCAGCTGGAAGAGCGGTTTACCAAGCATGTTCTCCAGCCGGACCACCGCACCCTGCACCCTCCCCGTATTTGGAGGAAGTTGTGTCGAAGCACAGTCCAATCACGTTGTTCTCGCATCCCCAGTCTTTGAGAGCACGAAAGGTCGCCTGGGCCTGGGACAGACCGGTGCCGTCAGCAACAGTCGGAACGGCCAGCAACTTTCCTTCTGTGCATTGGGGAGCTCCGGAGATGAGAATCGCTTGGCGGTGCTCCAATGATCCAAGAGAGTCCTGAAACGTATGTCATACATGCCAATCCATTATCGTCCACTGGAATATGTCAATCCACTGTCGTCACTGGAACATGTTAATTCACTGTCGTCCACGGTGAGGGCAAAACTGACCTTGATTACTTTACCGTCCCAATGGACGACAGCATGCCTCGGAGATACGAAGGATTTCTGCACAGCTGTCGACACTTCACAACGATGTGCCACTCTTCCACGGCGAGACGTGTCCTTCGAGATACTGAATTTGTCCAGGTCTGCGGGCGGATCTGCCGAACGTAGGACTGCCGCCACGACACTTGCCACCTATGTGCGAAATTGAAAGGAAATTGACAAGGATGCGTATGGTTTTTATGTGACAAAATAATCACTAAATTTTCCGTCGTTACGTCTATTATATCTTTGTCAAGGCAAGATCATTACTGATATATACACACCTGATTATTGGACATCCGGAAGCGATCAGCCACTTCAATAACAGCCGGTGCATTGAGGATGCGGTGAGGAAGGCTGATTGATACAGTTGATTCTCTCGGCTGTCGGTATGGTGGTTCTAGCTGTGATTCGGAGTTGCTCGATGATCTGCTTTCTATAGATTCATCGTCGCTCTCAGCTTCCGTTCCTAATTTCGTTTTTGAGGTGCCTGGCTCATCACGAGATTGTTGTCTTGAGAGTTGCCGTTTTCTCTTGACAATGAACACTTTATCATTCCCACTCATTGTTGCCTGGCGCAGGCCCTGTTGATCCTCATAAAATTTAATATCTTCTTCTTTGTTGTTGTCTGAGAGCAGTCGACTTTTCTGTATCTCTTCAATAGCATCGGGAGCTCCGATGTCCCAGAGCTTGTTCAGATTTTCTGAAAACTTCTCCCTGCCTTTTCCCGCGTCACTGTCTCTCATCTTGCTCTTCTGCAGCGAGCGCCACTCTTCCCACAGTAACTCCAGTTTTCTTTCGCAGTTACGCCTCGTGATCTTTATACGTGCCATGTTCCAAAATGCCAGAACATTGGCCACCGTGTCTTTTACGGCGGCCTTCCTGTCAGTAGTTTCCTGCTTGGCATAGAAGAAGTACTGGAGAACTTGATGGGTGGTTGGCAATTTGGCACCACCGATCGAGGAAGATGGCTGACCAATTGAGAAGACGTCCGTGGCTGACCTTAGAGAAGGTGGTGCTGTTGTTGCTGCTTTCTCTTTTCCAGAATAAGTAACTTTCAGAGTCTTCCCACTCCTGATTGTTAACAGTTTGTCCATTGTACTAAAGTCTAGACTTATCAAACAAGAATCAATTGACACAGTTGATCTGTAAAAAGCAAACTGTGATTAGTAAAAATATTGGTCATAGACATAGCGTGTGTGTGTAATTGGGATTTTAGGATGCGCCAGCTACTAATGCTATGATTACGTCCATAACGGGGGACAAATACGATATTTTAAATTTTAATGTTATTTCTAGGTGAGTGTAACTTCTAAACCACTTGTCCTGTCAACTTGGTAAGTATCTGAGAGGATTTCTTTCACTGAGAAGATTCAGAAAATATGGTCATTTGATGATTTATCTTTATTCAGTAAAAAATTGTCAATTTGGCCAAATTTCCAAAATTGAAATTTTCAAGGTCGATGCGCGACCCCTAAATATTGATCGATTTTGGTAAAAATGGTGTCAGTGTACTTCCACTGAACCAAATCATGGGAAAAACTTTGACCAGCTATAATTTTTTTAAAAAAGTGAAAAGTGATCCACCCTAATTTGCATGACTGGGCCTTATAAGCTACTTTATAAGGTAATTTAATTGTGAATTGCATAATTTATTAGAGGTAATATCCGCATAACATCCGCAGTCAGAAGTGCGGATGCGGATGTAAAAAAGATGCGGATGCGGATATCCGGTCCACCACTAATATATATATATATAGCTTATCAGCGGTTCTTTTGTGATGACGATCCTATATAAATTGAATACAGTATATCCAGGTCTCTGCATCGAGAACCGCCACTTAGGCCATCACGAGCCGCATTTGGCTCGCGAGCCGCGCAATGAGTACCATTGCTATAGAAGTGTGCGTATATATATATATATATATATATATATATAATGTAAACCCAAAAGGAAAAGAAAAATTATTTCAAGGTTTTTCGTGTATTTAGAAGTACACCTCGTCAGGGAATGAAGGGAGAAGGCGAGATGACGAAATATATACAATTATACATATGTACAACGGGACAGAAAAATAAAAAGATTAGCACATGGTTAACAAGAGTTAATTAAAGGCAAAAGGTATTTTAACAGTATATTGTCAATTTTTTATACATTCCCCACTGTTATTGAAATTATTTTTAAAATAGATAAATGCACATTCTAGAATATTCCTTTCAATTATATCTCTTTTTTTTTAACGAGCGCTTTAGAACTATTCCACTTGATGCTATGATTACATCTATACATATGGTTAAACAATGCATTAGAATTATTTGCTCTTCTACACGCATATTTATGCTGTTTTACCCTAATATCTAACCCTAACGTTTTACCCGTTTGGCCTATATACTGAGTTACATTGTGTACATCCGATCGAATACACACAGCCAACTGCATTATCCGGGCTATTCTTTATTAGGCGTGATTTAACAGTATTATTATACTTAAAGACTACGTTGATACCAATTGCTTTAAGTAAAGTCGGAAGATACTGAAAATTAACATGGTAAGGTGGGCTAAGGATATTTTACGTTCAAGTTCCTTTACAGTTACACTATTATAATACCTATTCTTGGCTTTCCTAAGGCAGTTATCTAGAAATGAAATAGGATAACATAATTTAGTACCAATATTCATGATATTGCATAACTCGGAATCTAAAAATTCAGGACTGACAACTCTCAGTGCTCGAAGAAACATAGCAGAGAAAATAGAAGATTTAGTCGGGGGATGATGGTCAGACTAAAAATGTACATAAGAGTTAGTATTGGTAGGCTTAAGAAAAACTTCAAATTTGAACTGATTCAAGCATCTCCGAATTTTTACAGTAGATCCAGAAAAGATAAGCTTCCATCATTTTCTTTTTCAACTGTGACCTTAATAGGTGGAACTAAATTGTTGAGCCTACCAAGAAATAAGTCAACACCCAAATTGTTGGACCAAAGGCATAAAATATCATCTATATACCCGTACTAAACAAGGTTAAAATTAACAATAGTAGGCAAAATTCTGCTTTAAAAAAATTCCATATATAAATTAGCTATACCGGTGAGAGGGGATTTTCATCGCCAATCCAAACGACATAGCATAAAACTTATTTTCAAACTGAAATTTACAATTTTTGTCGCAAAGCTTAATTAACTCAGTAAGCGTGTTGTGTTGAACAGGGAAAGAATATTCAGAGATCTTATCTTTTAAAAAAATCAAGTCGGTCATCAACAGGAACTTTTGTGAATAACGAGCATACGTCAAAACTTACCAGTTTGAAATTATGGTCATTGGAAAACTTTAGTTTGTCAATAAGATCCATGCTATTTACAATATGTGATTTGGAAATAGAGCCAATTAATGGCGTTACTAAACTAACCAACTATTTAGATAGCTTATAGGTTACGGAGCCTACTGAGCTAACAATAGGCTTCATGGGATTGTTAACTTTGTGTTTTTACTAAGTCGTACAAATATGGTAGTGACGGATTGATACTAAGAAACTGCTTAGAAAGCCCATTATAGTTACTTTTTAATATTTCTCTTAATCTTCTGTTAAACATTTTATTAACATCCTCCAAAGGGAGGTCACTCAATGAAGTATTCATCTTTTCAGTGTAACTGTAACTGTTTTGTCCATGATGACGATCGAATTAGATTTGTCCTGTATACAGTATTGCCCTTACAATTTGGATGTTGACTTATTTCTTGGTAGGCTCAACAATTTAGTCCCATCTATTAAGTTCACGGTTGAAAATGAAAATGATGAAAGCTTATCTTTTCTGGATTTAAAAATTCGGAGATGCTTGAATCAGTTCACATTTGAAGTTTTTCGTAAGCCTACCAATAGTAACTCTTATGTGCATTTCTATTCTGACCATCATCCCTCGATTAAATCATATTTTCTCTGCTATGTTTCGTAGAGCATTGAGAGTTGTCACTCCTGAATTTTTAGATTCCGAGTTATGCAATATCATGAATATTGGTATTAAATTATGTTATCCTATTTCATTTCTAGATAACTGCCTTAGGAAAACCAAGAATAGGTATTATAATAGGGCTGTGTGTATTCGATCGGATGTACACAATGTAACTCAGTATACTGTATATAGGCCAAACGGGTAAAACGTTAGGTATTAGGGTAAAACAGCATAAATGTGTGTGTAGAAGAGCAAATAATTCTAATGCATTGTTTAACCATATGTGTAGATGTAATCATAGTATCAAGTGGGATAGTTCTAAAGCGCTCGTTAAAAAAAACGATATAATTGAAAGGAATATTCTAGAATGTGCATTTATACATTTTAAAAATAATTTCAATAACAGTACGGGAATGTATAAAATTGACAATATCCTGTTAAAATACATTTTGCCTTTAATTAACTCTTGTTAATCATGTGCTAATCTTTTTATTTTTCTGTCCCGTTGTACATGTGTATATATTTTTGTCATCGCGCCTTCTCCCTTCATTCCCTGACGAAGTGTACTTCTGAATACACAAAAGGACTTGGAATCATTTTTCTTTTTCTTTGAGGGTTTGCATCATTCATTCATTTCACGTGTTTAATTGTGAAATTCATCCCATATATACAGTATATGTATATATGAAAACTTTTTATGAAATACTTTCACAAAGATAAGTTGCCTTGTGCGCAAAACCTATTATGTTCTTGCAGGTGTGTCTATTTTGTCAAAAACCTTTAGAAAATTCATGAAGAGAGAGTAGGCCTACAGCGCTTCCATCAGGATGACGTCGACATAAATTAAGTTCATAGGCCTATGACGAAGCAAAGAGAAATGTTTTCTTTTTTATTAGGGGCTGAGGCATGGGGGTGTCAGGATTGAGCAATCCTTTCAACGATAAATTTTAATCAGTGTTCACAGATTTGGAATTTGTTGTTTATGGTTTTCTCTATTTCTCTATTTTTTTTATTCAATTAATTTAGATTTTACAGTGTACCCATCGGATCGACAAGACCACAACATCGACACTAAAAACTAACTTAACCTAACTTAGCATAACTTAACCTACGCTAACTTAGCATAACTTAACCTACGCTAACTTAACCTAAGCTAACCTGTGCTAACAACCAAACCTACGTTAACTTAACAGACACTAACCTAACCTGTGCTAACTTAATCTAACTCGCAATATACTTGTCAAGTAGATGAAATGCCGTAATCATGTTAATTTATTGGTAACTTTATTATCTCTCTCTCTCTCTCTCTCTCATATTTTCAGAGGGTTTTTCTTCTGTTATCTTTCCCTTCTTTTATTTCCTCTTCAGTCCGGTCCCAGAACCATCTGTTTTCCTTTCCTTCCGAAAAATGTGACAAAAGGTTGGCAAAGATTCCAGTAATTGCCTCATTGTTACACGAAATACACACACACACACACACACACACACACACACACACGTCGTTATTCAGCGGTAAACGTTCATGTGAAGGCAAAATATGTGTACACA
>JAJOZX010014526.1:0-40000 GCA_023014485.1 Bathynomus jamesi | reverse complement strand
ACAATATCTGAGCAAGATCTCAGAAATGGAACAGAGAACACACACACACACACACACACACACACACACACACACACACACACACTTGAATGCATCTTAAATCGTTTCAGTGTGGTGTATCGCAACAGAAAATAAAAATTGTAATGAAAAAAATCGACGTAAATTGGTCCCTTGTGTATGAATGAGGAAGGCCAGCGAGGAAGGTGTCCTTTGTCAGTGCTCTGACGTCATACACTCAACTTTATTATAGTAGTGAAGGGCGTCATTTCAGGAGTCAAGTGATAACTTATGCATAAAAGAACCCTTTCATTAAGTCAATAGAATTCATTCACAATTAAAACTTTATCACGTTTAAAACTATTACTGACATATATAAATGTGTGTGGGTGTGTGTGTGTGTGTGTGTGTAGGCGCGCGCGCGTACTGGTTAATCATTTCTATTTTGTTTTGAAGGCCAGTCGGAAATTCATAAAAGATGAATCTTGAGATCACTTCAGATGACTTTTTTAATTCACTCACGTGACACTTTGATAAATATGTCTTCATTTTCAGGAAGTATGACTAACTTTATTTTTTAAGCAATAAATTAGCATGTAACAACCTTCACACACTTGTGTGTAATATAATATATATATATATATATATATATATATATATATATGTTACACTTAATGTGAAAAATTGCCGAATTTTGACTAATGTCTACATTAGAAATTTGCCTTGCCTGATGGTGATAATGTCAATATTAAGTACAATTTTGTATAATGTTGACATTAGATACCTGACTTTTGGCCAATGTTGAAATGCTACATAATATTGAAAATACTTGGCAATTCTAACCTAAAAAATAGAAATAAAATTGTCTCTCAGCCAAAAGTATATTTAAGAAATAACATACATAAATAAATGTCATAGCATGTAGCACAGGCATTCGAGCCTCTGTCAACATCTGTAAAAACTTCCTTGCTCAATGTTGAAAATCTTAATGTCAACAATCGGAAATTTGGCCTGCCTGATGTTAACATTAGATAGTTGGCTTGCCCAATGTCAACATTAGGCAATTTTTCACATTAAGCATAATTATATGATGAATTTCGCAATTAAACACGCGAAATAAATAAATTATGCATACATACAAGAAAAAATGAAAAGCGATTCCAAAGCGTTTTGTGTATTCAACAGAACACTTTGTCATTCCCTGACGACGTGTACTGTTGAATACACAAAAAGCCTTGGAATCGCTTTTCATTTTTGCTTGTTGGGTGTGCATCATGTAATATATGTGTGTGTGTGGGTGTGTATTATCTGGCAACCTACCATGAGTTTCGTGCAATGATCCTTCATGTACGGAGGCTAGTCTCGTGGCCCTGCCTCTCCAGAATTGGCTTGATGAAGGAGAGAGTTCATCTCTTGAGCTATTTCACATCGTTATCATAAACCTCCGGCTCATCTTAGATTGTTCTGGTCAGGTGCCTAGTTTTCTTTTGAAGACACCATATCGACACCATTTATTAAATTATTAATTTATTAAATAGTTTTGGTCCTCTAACGACGAAGTTATCCTCCTTTAAGATTTGAAGATGTTCCTTGTTTGCAGAGCTGGGCAGTATTTAAATACATTTGTATTTAAATACGTATTTAAATACATTTGTGTATTTAGAACTGTATTTATAAATACATTGTTTTTCATGTATTTAAATACAGTATTTAAATACTTTAATGAGTATTTAAATACAATGTATTTAAATACTCAAAATAAAAAATGTAAATACTTTTACTGGTTTAATACACGTTCTGTACTAGCACAGTACGACGCGTCGACAGTGTAGTACAGCATGGTTCATGTTTCAACGTGTCAGTTCAATCAGTTGTGTGCCATTCTTAGTCGAAAGCGGTTGATTTCTTTATCGTGTGCGTGTCATGACTTCAACAAGCAAATCCGGTGAATCAAACAGTGATATATCTGCAGATAACAATTTAGTGCACCCTCTGTTTGATGGAAAATACTTTAAAATTAAATCTAAAGACGGTAATAAGGTAAAGGCACCGTCACCGTCACCGGCACCCGGCCCCGGGCAGAGCTGGGCACTTGCGTTTTTTTTTGCGGTACTGCGGTACTACCGTGTTGGTCGGTACCGCGGAAAGTACCGCGGGAAATTTGAATGCGGTAGCGGTACTGCTGTACTTTCAGCGATCCTTTGCGGTACTGCGTTATGCGGTACCGGTTTGGTAGTGCGGTAGTAGTACCGCAGTACCGCAGTACCGCAAAAAAACGCGCAAAAAAACGCAAGTGCCCAGCTCTAAAGTGCACCTGCTTGCTGCGTAAACACGAAGTCTCTGCTGCAAGCAATGCTACAACGAATCTGTACACTCATCCTTTATCAAACATTTTATATTGTTGTTACTCATGAATTAGTGAATGCATATGTTAAAATTTGTATGTATTTAAAATGTATTTACAAATGTATTTAAATACAATTGATCTATTTTGTATTTAGTATCTAAATACATTCGTAAAATGTATTTAGTATTTAGTATTTAAATACATTCAATGTATTTATTGCCCAGCTCTGCTTGTTTGTCCTTCTGTTTAGGGACACTGTACTTTCTGCCTTCCCTGTTTTACACTGTTTAGATGGTTATGAATCAACAAGAAATTGAACATTTAATAAACGTCATAAACCTTTTATTGGCATTTTTCAAACACTCACATTTACTAAACTTCCCATTTCTTGCTGGGAAGGTTCAGTCTAAGATTAGGTTAACCACATTTTCAATTATTTTCCCATATGTACGTTATGGAGTGTGTGTATATGTGTATATATATAATACTGATCTTTTTCTGCGTCTTATCTCCACAGTGAGTAGTCCAGCATGCCACACACGCACGCACACACACACACACACACACACACACGCACACACACTTCTCCCTCAATTCCTCACTGCACACACTACACAATTTTTTCAAAATTTCTAAAAAAAAAATTACATTGTTGAGACATGGAGATCTTGTTTTTGGCTCTTTCCTTCTTCTATGGAAGGGTCGCTTTTGCGGGTGCTCGCCCTTGGGCCCCCCCTCCCCCCCCTCCCCTCCTTCCTACATAGATATCTCTTCTTTTCTCCGAGTACAGATTAGTTTGGGTAATTTTTCCCAGTACTCTAATTCTTGTAGTTCATTTGATTCTGGCTGTTAAGTTTCTGTAAATTCCTTCCAATTGACTAATTTCTTTTTATATGAGAGTGTTAAGACCGACTAATAATCCAGTTTTGGTGTGGTCACTGTTTTCAGCAAAGGAATGATTACATTCACGTCCCTCCTTTGAAGGTTCTTAGTATCTGTCCTGTTAATCTTTTTGCTTTGTTTATTGCTATCTTAGTATGTGTGTGTGTGTGTGTGTGTGTGTGTGTGTGTGTGTGTGTGTGTCAAATTTCGCATCGCGTCATTATAATTCATGAACCTTTTTTCCTTGAGAGGGGATTAATAGGGTGGCGCAAAAGTCACGCATCATAGGAATTTTCAGTGTTAATTATATTATTTTTTTCTTTTAGGTAGGGGATGGCTGCGAAATTAACAATAGACGAGAGGGTGAGCTTGGTTTAATGTATGGAATACAGGTACAACAAATCGATGAATGGTACAGAATTTAAATTTTGTACCGATTCATCGATTTGTTGTACCTGTATTCCATACATTAAAACCAAGCTCACCCTCTCGTCTATTGTTAATTTCGCAGCCATCCCCTACCTAAAAGAAAAAAATAATATAATTAACACTGAAAATTCCTATGATGCGTGACTTTTGCACCACCCGTATATTATTATAATTTATCACTTTGCTCTTAAGTGCGTGTATCTCAGTTTCTTACCCATTTGGGGTATAATAGTCCATAGAGTTTAGTACCTCATTCTTTTCGTATCTAAAGAGTTAGAATGTTTAAGTATTACATTTCATATTGTGTCTTCTCACCATTTGTATATTCTGTGTCCCCGTTTGCAAAGATTTTATGTCACCGGAGTTCTCTAATTTTACTGCTAATTTTGGTATCGTCAACAAAGGGTTTTACTCTACTATTATTGGTTCCCTCATCATTTAATTGGTAAGCATAATCATGGAAAATAATAGTGGAGCAAGTACTGTTCCTTGAGGTATTAAACTATACGCATCTCCGTTTCTGATGATGATATTCCTTGAGCTATAACCAATTTCTTGCAACTCTCTAGGAAAATTATATATCCATTTGTCTATTTTGCCTGCTACACCCATATCTTTCAGTTTGTGTTATTTTTCCATGATCGCACTTGTCGAATGCCCTGCGGCAAAGTCTGTGTATTACATTATAATTGGCATTGCTTTCAAGTACATCAGTGATATTTTTATAATTTGGTTCTATTAGTTGTGATAGATACACTCTTCCTTATCGGAATCCATGTTGGTTCTCATTAAATCTTTCTTGTGCCTCCAAAAAGTCATGGATGCTTTCTGCAGCTATTCTTTCAAATATTTTGGCGAGATGAAATGTCAATGACACTGGTTTATAGTTCTTTGCTTCAGATCTATTCCTCCTTTGTACATAGGAACAATGTCCTCTTTTTCAGAATGTTTGGTATTTTTCATATGTCTATTGTCTTGTTCATATCCAATACAGGGACATACATTTCACACTTACAGATTTTAGTCAGTGGGGCGTTCTATTTGTCCGAACCTGCAATTAAATGTGATTTCAGTTGTTCTTAAAAAAGTCGTGCTATATCGTCTGCTTTAAAATTAAAATCTATTGATATTCTCTCCTTGAAATTTTCTCCTCACAAAGTATAGGGTGGGGCACGGGAATCAAGTGTTTTTTGAATAGCTAGTAATCGGCCATTAGGAATGGGAGGGGCGTGCGGTAGGTAGCATTCCATTCCTGGGTTCATAGCATTTAACTTTAACTAACACTCACCTTTATCTTTCAGGTGCCATCATGGAGCAGTGGACGTTAGAACACCGCATGTTCGCGTATGATCATTTTGTTAGGAGTGGCGAGTCAGTGACAGCAGTTCAGCGTGCGTTTCGCCGCAGATTCAACATTCATCGAAATGACTCTGTTCCCGCTCGTGACACAATCTTACGTTGGGTTAACAATCTTCGAACAGGAGGCTCAATAATGAAAACAAAACCGAAGGGGCCGCAACGCACTGTGCGTACTCCAGAGAACGTTGAAAGGGTCAGACAAGCGATGTTGCAAAGCCCAGGCCGCTCTGCTCGGAGACATTCAGCTGCACTCGGAATCAGCAATCGTACTGTTAGACGGATTTTGCATGAAGAATTACATTTTCACCCATACAAGTTAGCGATGGTGCAGGAATTGAATGTAAACGATTGCCCCAACGACTGAATTTTGCACAGGAAATGCTTGCACTTTATGAGCAGAATGAAAACATGATGGTGGTAATGAGTGATGAAGCCCATTTCCACCTTAATGGGGCCGTCAACAATCAAAACTGTCGGTATTGGGCTGCTGAAAATCCGCGACAACTCCATGAAAAACCGCTGCATAGCCCTAAGGTTACAGTTTGGTGCGCGGTGGGAAAGTTTGGCGTCATCGGTCCCTATTTCTTCGAACAAAATGGGGTTACCGTTACCATAACATCGGGCGTTACATTGAGATGGTGAACACCTTTTTCATCCCTGAGTTACGAAGAAGGCGTATTGCTCGTCGACATTTGTGGTTTCAGCAAGATGGGGCCACGCCACACACCGCCAGAGCGTCAATGGCTGTTCTTCGCCCCCTGTTTCCCAACCATCTCATTTCGAGATTTGGTGACATTGCATGGCCCCTCGGTCCCCTGACTTGTCCACATGTGACTTCTTTCTATGGGGGTACCTCAAGTCACGTGTCTACGAGGACAAGCCCCGTACATTAGATGCATTGAAGGAAGCGATCCGTCAACAAATCATCCAAATCAACAGAGACCTGCTGGGAAGAGTGGAGGCCAATTTTCGTAAACGCCTTCAACAATGCGTCGACGGCCAAGGACATATATGCCAGATATAATTTTCGGTACATGATTATTATGACATGAAATGCTATGTTCTTACGAATGTTGTTCTACCAATATATTTTCTTTACAAAAATAAATATCATTTTCCTGATTATTCCAAAAACACTTGGTTCCCGTGCCCCACCCTGTATTACTTTCGTGTATTATTTTATCTCTTTTTACAATCGACTCTCATTGTGTCCGTAATATTCTGTAATAGATATTTATTTTAAATCATCGATTGGCGCGTTAATTTCTTTTCCCAGACATTTAATAATGCCTCTGTTCTTTGTTTACCTTTTTTGTATTTTCTTTGATCGCGTCTACGTCGTCTTCATCGTCTTTCTTTATATGATTTGCGATTAAATGTTGCGTGTCACGGTCAATATTCTACAGTTTTTCAGTTATCTTTTTTTCTGTTAATGTTCGCTTTCGTCTCTCGAATTTGTTTCTGTTTTTCTTTCCTCTTTCTTGTTTTGAGGAACATTTTTCAAAAATTTCTAACGTCTTCTTTTCTAAGGTTAAAAAGCATCTCTCTCGCTGTTTTATCCTTAAATATGGTTTTTCCACTCTACTGCTGCCATGCTTTATTTTAAACCTTCCCAATTCGTGGTCTTAATACTCGGTGAGAAGTGCCAGAAACTGACACAGCACTCAGGCCAACTGATGCGATTCATTGCTCTAATTTCTGTATTATTATTACCAGTATCAGTGGCGTAGGCTACGGGTAGCGAGTGGAGCAGTTTGCTGCAGGTGCAAGCTGAAGGGGCGCTGTTGTAAGTGAATGTGGACTGCCACTGAGGTGTATGGTGCGCCGCGCCTGGAGTCGGTTATATTTGTTTTATAATTTTATATTAATTTTTTTTAATATTTATATTTACTTTTTTTTTTTATAAATAATTGTGAAATAATGTATAACTATTTTATATGTAGTCCCCCTATAATCGTCGCCATCGACTGTAGTCGTTTCGATCTATCGTCGTTCCCTATTGAACACCATTATTTCGTTAATCGTCCTCCCTCTATTAATCGTCGTCTGCCCGCGGGGCATCAGTCTTTGTTGAGCGCTCAGTGGAGATGAACGTCGCGCAGCTTTACTAAGCAATTTACTTTAAAATACTTTCTTTTTTAATTCACTTTAGAAAAATTAAGTGAAAATGAACCCTCCTAAGAATGTAGAAAGTGGTGATAAAGTTGCAGCTTAAAGAGCACAGGGTATCAGAGGAGTCAAATGAAGAGGAAGAAGAGATTGTCAAGACATTGACAACAGGAAATCTGAAGGATTTCTTCTGGCACTGGGAGAAGATGAAGGATGTTTTAGGAAATCACCCCAATGCAGAAAGATCCTCCAAAGTCATTCGAGAAGCCAATCAAGCCTTTCGTTGCTATAAGGAAATCTTATCAGAGAAAAAGAAGGCTACAAAACAACCAACTCTGCATTATTTCTGCAAAAGAAAATCAGATCCACCGAAGTCTCCCCATCCATCAACATCAACAGCAGTAGATCTCCCTGATCTGCTGATCAGGGAAGCCCCACCAACCCCCCTCCATGCGCAGCCAGCCACTTCATAATTTCGTGAGTACAGTACAGCAGGTGGTCTGGAACGAATTCTCATTATTACATGTATTTCAGTGACTCGTTAATCGTCGTTCCTTAATCGTCGTCTGTTTATGGAACCAATTAACGACGATTATAGAGGGACTACTGTAGTTCCACTCGCTCCCCATAGCTACGCCACTGGAATCAACACCTCAATGACGTCACGTCTGACGTCACGCGGTCTCCCCATTTTCATAGCGGGGTGATGAAACGCAATGGTCATTCCATATTCAAGCAATAGATGCTCTTCGTTGCCACCATTTCGACATTCTGAAAATTTTGATGTATTTACTGCTTAATGGTAAAAACTGCTGCTCCAAACGTCTGAGCAAGATATCATTCAGTGGTCGAGCGGACTTATTGAGGCATATCTGGAAGAGATATCAACCGGTATTGGCGCTCAGTTGCATCGTTTCCAGACTTGTTTCTCTACATATATTCAGATGTCATCAGTACGTAAAGTAAGCTTCTAATCCATTGTCAAGCTTCAAGTAGTTTCTCTGATATCATTGCAACATACCTCGTCTTCCTTACTTTACCAGTAAAGGTAGCTACTGCAGAAAGTAGTTTTTTCGAAACTTAAACTCATCAAAACCACTAGCGAAGTTCTGTGTCCCAACACACCGATTAAGTGCATTAGCAGTTATGTCTATCAAACGTCAACAAATTGATATAGATATTGTGATTGGTCAATTTGCCACACGAAAAACACCAAAAGTCACGTTTTAGAACCTGGAATTTTGAAACATGTGCGAAGCTGGTCGTGTTTCATATGGAGTATAACTTATAAACTTATAAAACTACCTACATGATACATGTTGTGTATGATGATATATGTATAATTATATATAACTAAAAAAGCATTTTATAATAATAAATATAATAAGTCTAAATATAATAAATCTAAAGTATTTTGTGTACTTACGTTTGTATTTGACAACTAAAGAGTTTAATCTTAGGATTATGGAGGCGCTTGGAAATTTTTGCTCCAGAGCACCGAAAACCTAGCTAGGCCACTGACCAGCATCGTCGGGATTCGAACTCCCGTCCTCAGTGTCCTATAGGGAAACGGTGTTATACCCACTGAACTACGGACGCTGGCAATTTGTGGTCTTCGAGTTGAAGTTAAATCTTTTAAATTTACTTCCCTCAGTAATTTGTGTATTTTCTTTTACTGTAATTAGCTTTCTTAATTGGTTATTTCAATAATGTTCTTGTGTGATACTGTTTTTTTGGGGGCGTTAATTCTACATCATAAATTAAGTTACTCGTTCTTTGTAAATGACAGTAATTATTTGAGAAATTATAATGTTATATCGTGTATTAACATAATTTTTTTTCCTTTTGCCTCCCTTATTCTCTCTCTCTCTCTCTCTCTCTCTCTCTCTCTCTCTCTCTCTCTCTCTCTCTCTCTCTCTCTCTCTACGCCAATCCCAAGTCGGACTACTCCATGTTGGGGAGTAATATCGAGGCGACTGATTTGGAAAAGGACTTGGGTGTGTCAGTGAGCAGCGACCTTAAGTTTACCAAACAGTGCGTAGAGGTGGAAAAGAAAGCCCAGAAGTTGTTGGGTTATATCAGGAGGCAATTTCGATTTCGGAACAAGGAGATTGTTCTCTCTCTGTACAATTCCCTGGTTCGGCCGCACCTGGAGTATGCTGTGCAGTTCTGGTCGCCCACCCTCAGCAGTGGCGGATTTAGGGGGGGCCGAGTAGGCCATGGCCTACGGCCCCGCGCCTGTGAGGGCCCCGCGCCCTCACATATAATTATAATGTTGGATTCCACTATAAATAATACAATTGATTAATGATTAGTGATAATTATGGTATCACTCTCTTTGCTGGCGGGAGTTTAGTTCTATTCAGGCCGCTGTGGAGTGCACATGTGAGTGTGTTTAGTGGTAAGTAATGGTAAAAGTCGTATCTCGAAAAAGTCGCCAGTCAATAAATGGGGATGGGGGAGTTTTAGTCAGCTTTATAATAACATAAATAAGTTGAAAAATGTTAAATTAATGTAATTAATTTTTTTATATGAAACGTACTTAGGCTAGGTTAGGTCAGTTTAGCTTAGATTTCATAATAAATACATTTTATACATATTTAAGGAAAAAGTCGCCACTGGTGGGGGCTGGCGACTTTTCCCATAAAGCGACTTTTTCACCCGAACAACTGTTTAGTGTCTGTATTTAATTAATTAATTAAACTGTATTAATTAATACTAAACCGAGGGTCAAGTGTAAATAGTTTGTTTTTTATGTTTTTATGTTTCAGGATAAGGCAGTGAGGCTGCACTGAGGCACAATGGAGAAATCAACAAGTCGTGATCGTGATCAAGGGAGGAAGTATAAAGCTGGCTCTGTTAAACGACAAGAAAAGGCAGACGTAAACCAAAGAGTAAAAAAACTACCAAAAATAACTCAATGGTTGACATATCCAACAGTATCTGAATCTGCAAAATCACAAACTCAAACTGAATCCGGTCAAACTGAATCTGAATCAGTAGAGACACCAATTACGCCTGAAACAACTGGAGAAGCCACAACTAGTACTGAACCTAGTGTAGTTAGCGCAATTGAACCTGAACACAGTGACAGTGAGGAGACACAAGAGGAAGTGAAAGTTATGAATACCGGTACTGAACAAGGATT
Source organism: Bathynomus jamesi (assembly GCA_023014485.1). NCBI lineage: Eukaryota > Metazoa > Arthropoda > Malacostraca > Isopoda > Cirolanidae > Bathynomus > Bathynomus jamesi. Next base: position 29,729 of record JAJOZX010014526.1, on the reverse strand, counting down.
TGAAACGGATCTTGGATTATGGCCTAAAATAATTACTGAAAATGTGTGTGACTATTGGTTGAAAAAGGGAAGCGCAGAATGTCGACACTGTGATGGTGACTTCAAAGAGTCAGCTGTGAAAGAGCTAAACAGAACCCGTCATTGTACAAAGACATTATTCACTCGAACTCATTCATTATCTGGCCAAGAAATTAATCTTAAATGGCTCTGTTACTCTAAAACAACTGGTAAAGTGTATTGTTTTGCTTGCAAGCTTATGTCAAAGGTGGAAAGCTCATTCACAACTGGCTTCAATGGTTGGAAGAACGCTAGGTATGTCATAGAATCTCACAGTAGGTCAGATCACCACAGGAAAAGTATGGTCGAAATGATATATCGAAAGACTGCGGGTGCCCGTATTGACTCTAATCTAGTACAACAATATGAAAGTGAATGCGAGTACTGGCAAGCAGTATTGAGGAGGTGTGTAGATGTTTTAAAGCTACTTTGCGAACGCGGGCTAGCCATTCGAGGTAAAGATGAAGTAATTGGATCAGTACACAATGGAAACTATCTTGGGATTCTAGAGCTGCTGAGCACATACAACAGTTTCTTGGCAGCACATATCAAGAAACACGCAAACAAAGGTAGTGGTCATACTTCCTACTTGTCCCATGTCATTTCTGAGGAAGTCATTGGAATAATGGCAGAAAAGGTTATGTCCTCAATAACAGATGAAGTAAAAACAGGAAAGTACTTCTCAATTTCTGTTGACTACACCTGATATTTCACACATGGATCAACTTACTTTTACAATCCGATATGTACTGCCTACTACAGGTCCAGTTGAAAGGTTTTTGCAGTTTATTCCCATGCTAAGCCACACTGGCAGAGATATTGCTACAACTGTTCTTGATTTTCTTAAAGAGAAGAACATTCCAGTTATCGACTGCCGAGGACAGTCCTATGACAATGCCAGCAACATGTCTGGTAAATATCTGGGGACCCAACAGATAATCAAGAATGAGTGTAGTGAAGCTGAGTACATACCATGTATGGCTCATTCCTTAAACTTGGTGGCTAAGTGTGCTGCAGAAAGCTGTCCTGCTGCAGTGTCATTGTTTGCTCTGGTACAAAATATGTACTCCTTTCTTGTTGCATCTACTTATCGTTGGAGGAGACACCGTGAGGTACTAGAGACTAATAAAGATAAGAAGTTGAAAGTTGATAAAATACTTTCAGACACTCGTTGGTCAGCACGAGCAGATGCTGTAGCTGCTCTCAGTAGAGCACACAAAGAAAACATCATTGTTCTGGAAGAGTTATTCTCAGATCAGAATCAGCCAGCTGAAACAAGAGCTGAAGCAAGTGGTCTTCTCAAAGGTTTGAAAAAACTTGAAACAGTGATTCTTCTTGAAGTTTGGGATACAGTATTGGAAAGGTTTCAGAGTAGCAGTATCCAGCTGCAAAAATCTGGGCTCTCCCTCAACACAGCTGTCACACTGCTAGAGTCTCTTTTACAATTTGCTAAAGACCTGAGATCCCAGTTCGATGACTTTGAAGCAAAAGCTATGGCTAAGTGTGATCCCTGTGATGTGACGAGTAATGATGCATACTACGCTGACACGCAGCGTATTAGGAAGCGCAAGCGTCACCACGATGAACTAGACTCCGCGGAGGATGTTATGCTGACAGGGAGAGACAAGTTTAGAGTGACTGCATTCTTGCCCATCATTGACAAGCTCTGTGCTGCCCTACAACAACGCATTGCTGCTTACAGCGACCTTCGAGAGAAATTTGGGTTTTTATCAGAAATCTCAAACAAAACGAACACTGAGCTTAAAGCATCTGCTGAAAAGCTTGTCTCTTCATATCCTAAGGACTTGGAGGCTGGATTGGAGTCGGAGCTTTTGCAGTTTGCACACCTTATGAAATCCATTCCAAGAGATTCACCTGAAAGTGCTCCTTCATCAGGTGGTGCAAAGGCTGCAAAAAGTCCTGAACTAGAAATGTATGAGATAATTCACAGACATGACATGGTAGAAACATTTGCTAATGTTGAAATTGTATTACGACTCTATCTCTGCATGTTTGTCACAAACTGCACTGGGGAGCGATCATTCTCCAAGATGAAACTAGTCAAGAATTATCTAAGAAACACCATGGGGCAGGACCGTTTGTCTTCACTCACCCTGTTGAGCATTGAGCATGAGAAATTAAGGGTGCTTGATTTTACTGATGTCATCAAACAGTTTGCAAGTAAGAAGGCTAGAAAAAAATCTTTTTTGACTGAGAAATAGTTAAGTGTACCGTACAAATTGCCTGCAATAAACAAAACCCACTCATTGCATCATTTGCATGTCAGTCAAGTGGTATTCTCTTTAGTTAATGGTGTATTATTATAGTTATTTTTTGTTAATGGTGTATTATTTAGTTATTTTTTATTGTTAAGCTTCAAAAAAACAAATGTGTAATGTTCAACTATGAAATGTTCATTTGGCTAATTAATTATCAATAAATTGAATATTGTTTAAAAAGTAAATTTATTTTAACGCTTCGCTCGCCCATTGATTTGAGGGCCCCGTAAGGTCACCACTGGGGGATGGGGGTGTAAATCTTCATTTCAGTTAATTAAGCTAGCTTTGCGTAGTTTGGGGCCCCGCACTCCAACCGGCCTAGGGCCCCGCGCACCTTAAATCCGCCACTGACCCTCAGGAAAGATATTGAGAGGCTGGAGCGAGTCCAGGCGAGGGCCACAAAGTTAATCCCTTCCGTTAGGCATATGGGTTACAATCGACGCTTACGCGCCCTGAATTTGTTTTCGCTGGAAACTCGGAGGCTGCGCGGTCAACTCATCGAGGTTTTCAAGTTCTTACGCGGATTCAACAATGTCGATTTTAGAAGCATGTTTAGTTTAAATGATAACCCAACTCGCAACAATGGTTGAAAGTTGGATTTGAAACGGTTTAGCACTAGTGTGTGTGGGAATTACTTTACGTATAAGATTTGTGACACGTGAAACAGGCTACCTTCAGAAGTTGTGAACAGTTCTTCTGTGGATCTGTTCAAGAAAAAGTTAGACTGAATCTTGCACACTATTTGAGGGTGACAGAATTTTTCCCTGGCATCCGTGCCATTGGTACCTCCTTGGTATGGCCGCAAGGCCTTTTGAGGTACTACTTTTCTCTCTCTCTCTCTCTTCTCTCTCCTCTATCTATCTCTCTCTCTCTCTCTCTCTCTCTCCATATATATATACATAACACACATTTAATCCTAAATAAAGAAAAAACGATTGTCGAATAATAATCATGCAAGGACGAATAATTGAAGCTCTTCTACGAACGAGCAATTACACGGATAGTGAATTCGACGAAGTTACATCTTGCTCTCCTTCCTTCCTACCAACAAATCAATATCAACTAGAATCCTTAGTCGGACAACGCTTCAATTATTGTGACTAATTATCTTTCCAATCGGACGCATTCAGCAACAAAAAAGAAACAAGGCCAGGGATTAGGCAAACGTATGTAACAGATACGTCTGGGCCTCTATTGATCTTATATATATATATATATATATATGAGAGAGAGAGATCAATAAAATCAATTAAAAAGCATTTTCCAGTTAAACAAATATATAAGGATTCATGCAGGAAAAATCTACAAAGCAACTCTATAATGGGTTTTCGTACCAACATGAAACGTTATTCAGTACCATTTTTAATTTAATATACCTAATGTGAAAATTAATTTTTGGCACATTCTTCTCTCTCTCTCTCTCTCTCTCTCTCTCTCTCTCTCTCTCTCTCTCTCTCTCTCGTAAGAGAAAGTGCCATAAACGGAGGTTATGGTATGACCGGTTGTAGCACTGACTCTAAAACCACGTGACGAGACTCGAGTCCCACTAGCTCCAATTCTCCACATTTAATGCCTTTCCTCTTCCAGCAGAGGTTATACCGTTAGATGAAAAATTCTTTCAATATGTAACTGAGAATTGTATAGAAGAAGTATAGAGAAACCAATTCTAGTTGGTGGCACTTCACACAAATCGACATCTTTTAAAATGATATAAAGGATACCTTATATGAAACCGTATTTAAGAAATTGTATTTTAAAATATTGGCCAGATACAGTTACTTTTTCTTCTTTACGTTCTGATTCGAAAAAGATTGCTATAAACGATGCAGTAAAAAACAAATAAAACACACACCCATACACGTACACACCCATACACGTACACACCCATACACGTACACACACACCACACACATATATTATTATATATATATATATGCAGTAAAATCACAGATAACACGTGATCTTATTAATAAGCAAACAACCACAGGGAAAAGGAAAAAACACGAAATCCGAGCGCTTTCGTGATATATTCACATCTATTATATATATATATACATATGTGTGTGTGTGTGTGTGTGTGTGTCCTTCCAATTGGTTTTTATGTATTTTCTCTCATGGTTTTGTTTTTCCAAAACTACTACTTTTATATATTTCCTCATATTCAGCTTCCTTCGTACCATATCTAAACATTTTTCTTTTGTTTTTACTCCGAACACTATCAACAACCAGTTCGCGCATGCGCCTCCCCACTGGATATAATAAATCCCTCGTAATTAATATGGCATATATTAAACCGTACATAACTAATTTTATCTTTACTTTTCGCTATAATATCGTTTCATTAATTTCGTAAAGCGGCCATTTTCAGAGGGGAAAACGTTGTTAATCCGATTGGCAAATTAATTGGCCTATAATCATTTCCCGCATTGCCTCCCTCTCTTACAAACCCATTTGCATCCAATAACAGCGAGAGAGATTCACAAATTCAAATTATGCTCGCGAGCACCAGCCAAAACGCTTTCAAAAGCATTCTTATAGATAATGCCAAGGTATTTTGGAGAAAAACGCGCGCTGCTAATAGTTAATTATATGGTAATGTAGAGTCGAAGGTTCCTATATTATACGTAACGTCATACGTAACGTCATTAGGTGATTATCATGTGCGGAAAGTGAACGGGAATCAGAAAGGATCTATATAAAAATTACGCATCTTCCGCCCTTACAATAAAATGAGGGTACGTAAGACGTATATTGCAAAGGCAAGATATATTTATGGATATACGCCATACGGGCATACAGTTTCAATAAGAATCGAGACGTAATAAAAAAAAATGAGCGTGGGAATAGGTTCATCAGTGCCAGAACCCATTAACCATCACGTGACCTCTTATACTAGTATCGGCTTCATACGCCACCGTCAGCTGATGTTAATGGAACCTTTCTGTGGGAAATGGGGAAACCCACTGGCAACTGGCCCGGATAGGCCTACTGGGACTCGTTCATAAATGCAAGATGGCGCATCTCGGTGTAAGGTCTTTACGCGAAAGAATAAGTCGGGTTTTTATTCAACTTCGGAATTAAGCGTGATAAAAATTATTTACAGAATTTATTCTAAATACGAACTTCAGAAAAAACTTTTAAATAGGACATCGTTGATCGAATATGATACAGGGGTCCCATAAGTTCGGTCATAGGAAAAAAAAAATTTAAATTAAATGTACAAAAGTAATACACTGGAACTACAACAAATATTCAAATTGATGCCTTGTTTTGGGGCCTTTTTTTTGTTGCGGGTAAAATAACACGCAATGGCTAATATGCAAGTGAGTTACACTGTTGAGGAAAAGGCCTCCGGAGGCCTTTCTCACCAGTGTCGTAATGTATTACTTTTGTAAATTTAATTAAAATAAATTTTCCTATGAGACTGGACTTATGGGACACTCTGTTTATTAGTTTGTATTAAATTAAAATGGGAGTTTTCCAATTTGAGTGTGCTTCAAAGGTATACCTTTGACAAAGATCATATCAGTTCTGCAATTAAATGGATTTCTTGCAACAACTTTTCAGTAGCATTTCAAAAGGGTATCTGATAACCGTGTGTATATATATATATATATATATCTATATGAGAGAGAGAGCTGTAATTCATATAAATGTGTCATCTGAATCTTTATATGGAACTAAAGAATCTCGTTCCAATTTTGTGATGTCGTCGTGTTTATTTGCCTCGAATCAATATTCCTCTAAGATCATATTAATTCTGCGAATTGCTTTTGTTCTTGTATCGCCTCTCTTCGTATATCGTTATTTTTGCTTTCCTTTTTAAAAAAGAACTTACACACCACATATATATATATATGAGAGAGAGAGAGAGAGAGAGTCCAAGCCAAGAGCTCAACCTTCATGCGATGAGAGATTTTCTATCCAAAGTTTCCTATCCAAAGTATATATATATATATATATATATATATATATTATATTATATATATATAATATATATATATATATATATACACACGTAATTATGCCTGTTTAAAAAAGGTACTGATTATCTTATTATATTTAGTGATCAAATATTGAAAAGCAAAAAACAAGAAAAAATACTCAAACCAAAATCATTTAGAAAAAATAAGTAAATAAAAGATAATCGTTTTTGGTTAAAGAATAACAATAATGTTTGCAGGATTTATTTAATTTTAAATCCTTTTAATCCGATCATAAGACTCAGTAATTTTCAATGGAGAAAATTAGGGAGAATTTAGAGAAATTAAACCCAACCAAAAAAACGAGAGCGAGAACCCGCTTCGTGCGCTGAAAAATTTGTTAAAATAAAGTTTCAAATTTTTATTATGATTTTTTATATATATATATATATATATATATTATATATTATATTATATATATATATAATATATTATATATATAATAATTATATATATACTGTTACTGTCTAATAATATACATATATAGTTAAATTACGTGTTGATTTAATATTTGAGGTTTTTCCTGTTTGTAGTACATACATTTATTTATTTGTTTACAGGGATTTTTATTGAAATTTATCCCTCTATACTCGTATGTATTACATATGAAAAAAATTATTTTTGCAAATTTCTTTATAAATATGAACTCTTGCGTAAAAATAATTTCTCATGCGTAGCTTAAGTCTCGGGATTAAAATGGGGTTCTGTTTTGATCTCTACTAATCCTTAATACTCCTGTATATACAAGTGTGTATAAGGGAACAAGTGTCAATTTGGTATTTAATGGAAGTTACAAAAAAGGGGATGGTTTTTTTCCTCCCCCAGTAGATGAATTTTTTTAATTTGTTCAGAAATGTTGAAAACGGTGTAATTTTTTTTATATTTTTACCTTATCGTTTTTAAACGATAATTCGTATAGTGTATAATATATATATATATAATATATATATATATATATATATATGAATAGAAACGACATAAGTATTAAGGAACGTTTCTGCACACGAGGAGGAGGATAACGAAATAATGAAAAATGAGGCGAACCGCCTGGGAAACGAACCCAGGGCCTTCCAATTGCCGGTCGGACGCTCTACCATTATGCTACGGACCTCACTCAATCACATAATGGTAGAGCGTCCGACCGGCAATTGGAAGGCCCTGGGTTCGTTTCCCAGGCGGTTCGCCTCATTTTTCATTATTCGTTATCTCTCCTCCTCGTGTGCAGAAACGTTCCTTAATACTTATGTCGTTTCTATTCATTTATATACTGCGCGGTCATTGCAGTTATTTGCATATATATATATATATATATATAATATATATATATATATATGTGCACGAATCTAAGTTCACGATTCAGGGGATATAAAAGGATTACTTCCCACACAATGTTATTCCCATTTTCATCGGTGATTCGTAAATGGGAATGTTCGACTCAAAGGTAGGCTTCCAAATTCGGGAAAAGGAGTTTCCCGATAATAGGATAAAGTATAAAGAGAGTGATGCAGTTGTGTGCCCCGAGAGGTTATCTTCTAACTTAATGTAATTTAAAAGTGGGAATGGGAATGGATCAGTTTGATAATTGCCTCATTTGAAGATTACCACCTTCGGATTTCTCGTATTTGGACCAAAACTGCAATAGGAGTGATACTGAGAGGGAGGAGCCCACATAAATCAAAGTCCACGCAATGCCTTCTGAATAGATTTTCCCGTTATATTTCACGTCTGATCTGAAGATTATTACCAAAATACAATAATTTAACGTGTGTGTATATATATATTATTAAATATATATATATACAAACTCAGAATGGAACATTGGAACAAGGAACTCTTCTGGGAAATTACATCCACTATAGTTCGAATAAGTAATGATAAGTGACAAATACTATAGTTTTTTCTCTTTCACGATGGAAAGCCCAACGTGGGCACCAAGTTACTCGCAAAGAGGCCCAAAATATGGCTTCCCTCACCAGCTATCTGCAAAATAGATAGGATCCAGCTTTGGGACAGGATCTAGGGTACAGCTTATAGGTTGGGCTTTCCATCATGAAAAAGAAAAACTGAAAAACTATAGTATTTGTCACTTATTACTTATTCGAACTATAATGGATGTAATTTCCCAGAAGAGTTCCTTGTTCCATGCACGGTCTGTTTAATATATATTTGAAAGGACTTTTACGTCTAAGATAGAGGAAAGAGGAAACGGAAGGTGAAGATTACTGGTCTCGACTACAATCCCTGAAACTCTACTCTCTTGAAAGAAGGCGCGAGCGGTACACAATAATATACATATGGAAAATACTTGAGGGCTCTGTCCCTAACCTCAGAAGTGAAATAGAAACAAACTGGAATGAGAGAAGAGGCAGATTTTTGGACAAGGGGCCATGAAAACGAGGATGGAAAATACCCTCAGAATACGGGGCCCAAAGCTTTTCAATGTCCTTCCAAAAGAGGTGAGGAATCTCCAGCACACCGACCTGAATTACTTCAAGAACCAGCTGGACAGATTCTTGTGCGAAGTCCCTGACCAGCAATGCGTGGCTGGCAACGAGGGCAGGAGGAGATCAGAGAGCAATTCCCTCCTTCACCAAGTCCCGCAAATGAGGCGGGATGCTGCAGAGGGGTCGACCGCAGGTCGATCCTGAACCGTCGTTCAACTCAACAAAATGATGATATATATATATATATATATATATATATATATATATATATATATATATATATACACACACACGAGGGTAATTCAATAAGTATCCGCATTTTTTATTTTCACAATTTTATTTTCACATCTGATAGATTATAAACATATCACTTCTCAACATAGTCTCCCTGTTTCTCAATACACTTAGTCCAGCGATCTACAAGCTTCCTAATGCCATCACAAAAGAATGTTTTTCGCTGTGTGCATAGCCAGTCATGCACCGCCGCCTTCAGGTCATCATCGCCTTGAATCGCTGACCTCTCAAAGCGTCTTTTAGTGGTTCAAATAGGTAAAATTCCGAAGGTGTCAGGTCTGGACTGTAGGCTGGATGGTCGAGAACTTCAAATTTAGGTTCTTGAAGGCATTTTCTAGTCTGCAGCGGTATAAGGGCGCTCATTGTCGTGTAACAGAATAACACCTTCCGACAATCTCCCTCTCCGTTTTGTGCGAATTGCTTGCTTTAACTCAATCCGAAGCATGTCAGAATACGATGCACTTGTTACTGTAGTTCCACGCTCTAACTTTTTGGAGCGCATTATAACTGGAGATGAAACCTGGATCCATCACTATGAATCAGAAAGCAAACGACAGAGCATGCAATGGAAGCATCCAACATCTCCCGTTGCAAGGAAGTTCAAAGCGCAGCCGTCAACAGGTAAAGTTATGCTAACACTGTTTTGGGATACACGAGGCCCTATCCTTGAACATTATCTAGAGCGTGGAACTACAATAACAAGTGCATCATATTCTGACATGCTTCGGAATGAGTTAAAGCAAGCAATTCGCACAAAACCGAGAGGGAGATTGTCGGAAGGTGTTATTCTGTTACACGACAATGCGCGCCCTCATACCGCTGCACAGACTAGAAAATGCCTTCAAGAACTTACATTTAAAGTTCTCGACCATCCAGCCTACAGTCCAGACCTAACACCTTCGGATTTTTACCTGTTTGAACCACTAAAAGACGCTTTGAGAGGTCAGCGATTCCAAGGCGATGATGACCTGAAGGAGGCGGTGCATGACTGGCTACGTACACAGCCAAAAACATTCTTTTGTGATGGCATTACGAAGCTTGTAGATCGCTGGACTAAGTGTATTGAGAAACAGGGAGACTATGTTGAGAAGTGATGGGTTGAAATGTATCAGATTTTCAGATGTGAAAATAAAATTGTGAAAATAAAAAGTGCGGATACTTATTGAATTACCTTCGTGTGTGTGTGTGTGTGTATATATATATATATATATAGTGATGTAGCGGATGTCATTTTTTTCACATCCGCGGATGCGGATGAGGATGTTTGATTTCAACATCCGCGGATGCGGATGTCTACATTTTCGTTATTTTTTAGGATATATTCGAGATTTGTTGTGTTTAACGTATATAATAAGTTATTTATAGAGAGAGCTGTAGCTATAATGTAGTATAATTGATTAATTGTACAATAATTGCTGTACTTTTCTCTGAACATATAAAATAATATCAAGCATCTAACTAATATAGAAATCAATTAGTGAATTCGTCTGCAAATAAATTCGTTATATTTTGTTGAGTTTCAGCCACAATTAGAAACCATAATTGTGTTACCAGGATGCGGGACGTGAACCCAACTCAAATGCACCCCACCGACCTCTTTCCCCAACCTCCTCCTCCACCCTTATAGAAAGAGATCTTTAATTAGCTTGATAACTATTTATATTAAGTTTAAAGTTTTATTAGGCATATTTATAAATGAGTAATTAAAATAAAGTAAACTAAGATGTTCATCGTTTAATGTTCAAACTTAATTATAGGAAGGTTATGCTTAAGGAACATTAATTTTTCTGCCTTTTCTGCTGCCAGTCTGTTTCTCTTTTCATCATATATTAATCCAGCACTGCTAAATAATCTCTCGCTTGGTACGTTTGTTGGAGGACAGGCTAAATGTTTCCTTGCAAGTTTACTCAAGTATGGATAGATATTCTGCGTATTTTTCCACCAACTAATAGGATTGTCACATGCAGCCAGGCGTTTTTCTTGGTGATAGCTCTCGATCATTTTTACTACATCTTTTGACATCGCGTAGGTCTCGTCATTGCTGCTTGACTCAAGAAACTGAGAGACAGATTCTGTGATAGATTTGCTTGTTGAAGGTGTTGGTTCTGTCACTGAAACTTTTATTCTTTTGGTGGGTGGCGAAGCGACAGATTCAGAGATTGAAGCTCTTCAACTGCTTTGCCAAGTGATGATTTAACTCGTTCTAATGTACTAGGTGAAAATAACTTAGCTTTGTAACGTGGATCTAAGTAGGTTGCAAGAGAGTAACTTCATACAAGAACAGCCTCTCGTCTTGTCGCTTGCATCACTTTTGCGCACAATGAACTAGTTCTATTAATATAGTAGAATTTGATAATTTCCGCTTATTAATGACGTTTTATCTCAACGGTCCACATCCGCACGACATCCGCAGTCCAAAGTGCGGATGCGAGAAAATGTGCGGATGTTCCGCGGATGCGGATGCGGATGTGACCTACATCACTAATATATATATATATATATATATATATATATATATTATATATATATATATTATGCCTAAATCCTCAATTAGCGCCAATAGTAAGCCACCTTTTTTTCAATGAGGTCGAACTTTGCAAATAAGTCTGATTTTCTTGTACGACCTTTTTTTTAGGTTGGATTAAGCTAAGTTAACTCGTGTTAACTTAATCTAAAACAAATCAGAGGGTGTGTAAAGTCTGGGGAAGCATAAAAGACGACTTATTTGTTGAATTAAAATCCTAACGTCGGTTAAATTCGAAAAAATAATTATTGCATATGGTAAAAAATAGCTTTCTTTGAACTTTCTTATAGAAACTCCCCTCCCTCACTTACTTTAATTAACACAAGCGAAAGTGATAAAAAATTTGAAAATATAAAATGTATAACCTGTTTCACCTGAGTAAAAAGTGGTCACAAATGAAAATGTACACACACACACACACACACACACACACACACACACAAATAAATTATATATATATATATATAAAAAATTGCGCCGGCTCAGATCTAAATTGTTCATCATCACTGAATTTTTTTCTCAATAATTTTGAGATGATCACTTCATAGCTGTAATATCCACTGACATATTCTCAGCATCTTTAATTTTATGTTGAGTCCACGCCCACAAATAAGCTCTCTTTCCATTATAATATATTAACGGTGGTATTCCAACTTCGTATGAACGCAACCTCACCCAAATTTTTTATTTTTTTTATTTATTTCGAGGTAAATTGTGTTGGCAAATAATCGTACAAAAACACAGACTCAAAATCTCTTTTTTTATCGTAACAATATTAGGTTTTAAACATTCGTAAAAGTTCCTTAAAATAGATATTACCTCAGTAGTTTTTTTTGAGCTATTGAAGAATAGGGACCCCAGCCTTCTTTAGTTAGAAGGCTAACTAACGAAAATATCACGACCTAACCTAACCAATCGTTAGGTTAACTGTACGCCCTTGACGATTGGTTAGGTTAGGTCATGATATTTTCGTTAGTTAGCCTTACAAGCCTAACTAAAGAAGGCTGGGGTTCCTATTCTTCAATAGCTCCGTTTTTTTCCTTCTGTAAGACTGAGGTTTTGCTACTTCCGAGGTTTTAGAATATCACAATCTGCATTACGCGTCTTTAATTCAAAAGGAAGATGTAGTTTAATCTTCTCATTGAATACGACGCAATGACGTCATAAAGTACAAAAATTCGAAATTATGATTTAAGAGATTCTGTATATAGCATACGTGAAATGCGAGATTTTTTTTCAACAGTTTATTTCATTTTTTCTGCAATGCCGGTTTTACGGTATAGCGTGTAAAATGTCTGCCATATTTTGTTTATTTAGTTACAGCAGAAAAGTGGAAATGCAATTTATATTTCAGGAAGCAACGAGTAGATTGCTTCCGGTATGAAGTTGTACGCGTGGGATCGCGTTTTCAAAAGCATTGTTCATGTACTGCAATATTTGCAATAATTCCTTTAGGTTGTTTCACTCCTTCGAAACATCTATACGGTCCTACGACCGAGGGGATCTACGGCTTTTCGTGGCGTCCCAACAAGGAAGACCCACGCAGAGAGGTACTTTAATCTCTGAAATCCGAGCGAGACTCGAACTCCGAACCTACAAATGAATAGCCCGGCGTTTTAACTACTGGGCTAACCTGGTAATTCTTAGAAAGAGTAATCATCATAACGTATTAGGGTTTAACCCACCAAGATTTATTTATAGTATTAAACAGGTCTCAGTAAAAAACATTTTCCACTAAATATATGGTGAGTTATTTATTTTTTCAGAAAACGTTATACAGGGTGTCCACAATGTCTCGTCACCCCAGTGAAATACTAACTGATTTTCGTTTTTCTTTCACACCCATTTGAAATGTGTGACAGCAGCAATTATACGATTGAACAAAGTATATTGGCTAGTACCTGGGTCCATGAGCGACCACGTAGTGGCAAAACCATTGAAAATATTCGTGCAGACTTCCAGGACCGATTGAATCGTGCAATCATGTTCCTCCAAAAAGGAGCTGTACTGTTGAATCGGTCTTGGAAGTCTGCACGAATATTTTCAATGGTTTTGCCATTACGTGGTCGCTCATGGACCCAGGTACGGTACTAACCAATATGCTTTGTTCAATTGTATAATTGCTGCTGTCACACATTTCAAATGGGTTTGAAAGAAAAACGAAAATCGGTTAGTATTTTACTGGGGTGACGAGACATTGTGGACACCCTGTATATAAATATTCTTCATAGGTCACTCGTGGTTTAGGTAATTATCTATTTTCTGTAATCTATATATTTTTTCTGATTATCTAATTTGGAAAATGTTGGTGTCGGAATTTATTTTTGCGAGTGCCTTTAATTTTATAGAATTCCTTTTATAATAATTTGTGGTGGCAAACCTTTTCCTCTTGTTGGGGTCTGGCTTATAAGTTATTTTTTGGGGTTTAGAATTTTTATAGAAAGGAAAAACCTGTACACGAAAAGACGGAACGGGAAAAGGTTAAAAATTATCGGGGACGCGAATAAAAAAAATTTAGTAATTCGATTTTAAATTTAGTTTTGAACTGTTTTTTGTGATTAGATATACAGTGTGTCCGTAAAGTCATGGTGGGATTTTAAATAGCTATATTATTGCAACGAAACATGATAATGAGATGAAAAAAAGGCAAATTAAAGAACAACTCTAAAAGAATAACTTTATTTAACGTAATTCGATATGGGCTCCTCTGGTAGCCCTGCAGACATCTAGGCGGTGATTCAATTCCAGCCACACACGCCCAAGAACATCAGGAGTGACGGATGCGATAGCTTCCGTGATTCGCTCGTGCAAGTGATGAATATCCCTAATGGGTACACTGTACACGCTTTGCTTGACGTAACCCCACAAATAAAAGTCCAAAGGTGTCAGGTCCGGAAAGCGTGGAGGCCATGGCTTCCATCCTCCTCTTCCTATCCATCTCTGTGGAAATTTTTCATTAAGGAATTCTCGAACAACGTTGGCATAGTGCGGAGGAGCACCATCTTTCTGAAAGATGACATTATTGTCAATAAATTGGGGTACTGCAAAATGTTCCAACATAGCGAGGTAGTTGTGTGACGTCACAGTGGGTTCCGCGAAGTAAAATGGGCCAATCACTCGATCTCGTGCTAGAGCACACCACACATTAACTTTCGGGCTATTACGCTCATGTTCAACATAGGCATGTGGACAGCCTAGACTAACTACGAGATAAAGGTTAAGCTTAGCCTAGACTAACTACAAGATACAACTTTGAGAGTTGTTCTTAAATTTGGCATTGTTTCATCTCATTATCATGTTTCGTTGCAATAATATAGCTATTTAAAATCCCACCATGACTTTACGGACACACATCACCGCCTAGATGTCTGCAGGGCTACCAGAGGAGCCCATATCGAACTACGTTAAATAAAGTTATTCTTTTAGAGTTGTTCTTCAATTTGCCTTTTTTTCATCTCATTATCATGTTTCGTTGCAATAATATAGCTATTTAAAATCCCACCATGACTTTACGGACACACTGTATTTATACAATGTTTCAACTCATGCGGGTAGTAGTTGGGTGAGTAACCTTCCTCCTCCGCGTTCGGATGATGTACTGATCCGTGGCTCGGATCCCACGTAAAACCGTAGGTCCCCTCCGTCACGTGTCCTTTGTCGTTACAGAGGTCAGATAACGTCAAAACATCATCATCATCATCATCAAATGCGGATGAAAACTGTACTCGATCCGAGACGAGAAATGGACCATTGGCCTGCAAAGAGTTTCTGTACGCAATTCATCATAATCAGTTTTGAGTCATTTAAATAAGACTACTCCCCCCCCTCCTCCCCCGAATATCACGTGATCGTGATGGAGGACAAGAGCGAAGGCAAAGACGCGTAAAAGGGTGAAATGTTACGTGAAATTATATAAAATGGTAAATAACAATTTGAATTAATCTTCATAATCCTGAGAACTCTCACGGGAAATTTGATCTGCTTTTCCCATTCGTATTCCAAGAAAAATGACCTCGTGTGCTCCGAAGAGTAATACTTCAGGAGGTGGGGAAACAAAGTAAGAACTAAAACCCAACTTTGAAGAACCCCTTCGAGGATAAAAATAATAATCAATGCCATCCTTGCGGATATGATATCCTTCGACTACGCATAAAGATAAAATTGAGGATGCTAAAAATAGTAGAAGGTCGTACTAGTTGGTCGAAAGTTTAGTAATGAACTATTTTATTCCTTTGCATTTATCAAGTGCTATTGTTATTATGAGAGTCAAAGATCTTCGCATCTCTTATATCTCCATGTAGAAGACAAGGATATCCATATACATTTCTGAACACAGATCGCTTATAGAAAAGCATAGGTTTCACCGTTTTTCAGACCACCCCTTCGCCCATACACCCAGTTAGGATATGAGCAGCTCGCATCATCATTGCCAAGTGTATATATATATACAGGGCGTCCCAAAAAAATGTATACACACTTTAAATAATATAAAGGCGTGTTTATTAAATACATTTCATTTTCAAATGTAATAGAATCTACAGACATTATTTAATTGTTTTGTCAACGCCTGTTTTCAAACTGACGTCCGTTCTGGTCCAGGCACTGCTGATAACGCGAAGCAATGGAATCGCAAATATCACGAAACATTTCGTTTGGTATTTGTGTGCATTCTCGTTCAATGGCTGCTCTCAATTCAGCGACTGTTGCAGGTTTTATAGCGTAGACTTTGTCTTTTAGTATCCCCATAAAAAAAGTCTAGTGGTGTGAGGTCTGGTGAACGCGGAGGGTATTCTACGAAACCCCTTCGTCCAATCCACATCCACATCGTGCCAAGTACCACTCGCAATACTCCACTCTTCGGTCCGGATCATCATCTTCATTAATAGCATGGAGTAATCTTGGAATGTAATTTTCCATTGACAGCGCTCAAAATGCGTTGGGACAGACGATTCTGAAATTCCTACCTCACGACTCGCTTGCCGCACAGATTTTCCTGGACTTTGGTGATACGTTTCCAGTACTCTTTCTTGCTTTGTGGGGGCTTGTCGATGTCCGTGGTCTTCCGGAAACGCTTCTTGGGACATTCTGAACAGTTCCATCGGCTTCAAACTTATCTCTAATCGAGTGATGGTAAGTCGCGTTGGTGGATCTGTTTGTTTGAAACTCCCTCCTAAACTGTCTTTGCACTTCAACTGCGTTTTCACACTTCCAGTAGCATTTTAGAATGAATTTCCTTTGTTCAAAGCTTAGTCTGACTGCCTTATTAATTCTAATGGGTTTAACTTGGAAAGAAAGAAACACCAATTGAGCTATCAGCTGTTAAAGTGTGTGTATACATTTTTTTGGGACGCCCTGTATATATGTGTCCTGTGTAGTAACGAGGCTTTCGTACGTGATGCATCACTACTAGAAGCAACTGGTACGAGTATCATAATCTAGTAAAGAGCCTGACCCATTGTCATTTCCTTGCTTATATCGTTTGTTTATTGCAGAAGCTCCTGGCTTTATAGGTCCGGGTGCGTAATTCATCATGAGCAAGATGCACCGAAAATTTGTTTTTCCTCCCGAGTTACACCAATGGACCAGTTCAATTACAAACGCGTATACACCTCAGGCTTGCTCTACACAAACCGGGTCAAGAACTCGGAATCATTGCAATTTCAATCCTTCCGTGTATCTATGCTGTTTTGTTTATTTCCGTCTAATACTAAAATAAATTTACCTGTTAACTATTAAAGTTTAATATACAAACTTTCTACCTTAATCTAATTACAATAAAAACATAATGTAATTAATCTAATGAAATTTAATATGTTTGAAATTATAATGGTTATTTGTTTTGTGTAATAATTTTATTATTTAGAACGCTCAAATACTCCGGTTGATATTAAAAACAATCAACAACAAGGCCAAAATCGCATATTCTTGTACTCGGGTCACACTAATGCGGCGAATTGAAATGAAATAATACATGGATATTTCCATGAACTAGAATTATGAGTCTTTTATAAAGATTCGAAAAGTTGGTTTCAACAAAATCAATTCATGACAGATATCGGGGATTTTCTGTACTGTGATTGTAATGCATATGCTCAATTGGTGACTTTGTCTTGATGGCCTCAATCCAGTAAAGCTTGAAGACTAACGACCAGATTAAATAGAAAATAACTAACTATCAATAGTCCAATTAACAATTGTACGTTCTTTGTTAAAATCATTGTAATATGTATTTCTGCTAGTAATATTTATTCATTCTACAGGGTGTTCCATTTAAATGGAACCATAGGGAGTAATAAAGAAAGAAAAATAAAGATAAAGAAAATGTATTGTTATAATGGAGGAGTGAGTATTCTCGCGGTTGCACCTTTCAAGAACGATGAACCCATAAGAAAATTCGTCCCTTCCTTCGTCTTGTTCCAAAGTTTCCGAATGATTTTTAAATGGTATAAAAATTTAAAAGAAAGATAGCGCCATTTTCAATTGCTACGTACAGCAGAAGGGCAAAAAAGTTGATTTATACACTCGCTGAGTTTCTCCCCTTGACATTAGAGAGAAATCATTTGTACTAAAAGTAGAATATGTACTAAAATTAAAGTGAACCCTTCGGTATGGGAAGGTTGAGACCAGAATTTCTCTTATACCAAATCGGTTATTGATTACTTTATTGCATTTCCTCTGGAGCAAGTTGTAGCATCCTTACTTTATTAAACTTTTAAATGGAGTACCTCGGAATGGAGATGTTTGAAAGCAAGAGCAAAACAATTTAAATTCTAGAAAGACATTGCATAAAGATAAGAAAATGACTGCACAGGAAATTTGAGTAAAGGATAGGTCAGAGAAGTTAATACAAAAATCTTTCATTTAGCACTAAATGTACAAAAATATTTTCTTGGTATTTCTGGGTGTGTATAACATCAAAGATGAGAGGTGTGCTTGACCTTTTAGTTAGAATATTGTAACAATCCCGACACACACACACACAGACAGTTTTATTTATATATATATATATATATATGACAAATACCCATTGTTATTCGTAGGACATTATATTTCATTATATATTATTTTCTGTTTTCGCAAATATCAAGACTGCGCACAATATTTGAACTATAATTACTCAAGCTATAAAAACTGTAAGCTTGACACTGTATACGTCCGTCCGTGCACAAAAACCTGTTGTCATAAAGTATATTGAGTTTCTATTTTTAAATTTGCTATTTAGAAAAGAGTTATCTAAACGTAGAATCAACAGTTGATAAGCCTCAAGGTTGACCCTGAGGAATTATACCTTCATATAGCTCTCTCTCTCTCTCTCTCTCTCTCTCTCTCTCTCTCTCTCTCAAATCATACATGTAAAATTAGTTTTATTAAAGAGTGTTCATTTGCGATTCAAAAATTGGATTCGATCGTCGAGATGAAGCGATGTCTGTAATAAGGCCTTTATCAACATCTAATAATATGAATTCTGAAAGAAATGAATTAAAAGAGCTTTCGAGGCGGACTTCAACTGCTGTAAATCTGAACCACGTGTCAAGACGGTCATGGGGAAGTGCCCGCAACGTTTGGGCATTTTCATTTCTTGGCCATGGAGGTATTTACACATAATACATACACCAGTAACAAAACAGTAATTGAAAGCCCTCGAAGTAATCAGTGATCGAATGATTGGGCGAAATCCCCCCCTCCCTTAAACTTGAATAGGGGTCTCTCTCTCTTCTCTCTCTCCTCTCTCTCTCTCTCTCTCTCTCTCTCTCTCCCTGTATATATCTCATTACACCCATCCACTCGAATGCGAG
Organism: Bathynomus jamesi; assembly: GCA_023014485.1. NCBI lineage: Eukaryota > Metazoa > Arthropoda > Malacostraca > Isopoda > Cirolanidae > Bathynomus > Bathynomus jamesi. The sequence goes on along the minus strand of JAJOZX010014526.1, from coordinate 10,352 downwards.
TGTCAATAAACTGATTATTTTATGCGCTAGTAGGATATTTTCTTTGTCTTCAAATAGGTGATTTTTATTTTTTCTTTCCGTTTCGGGCACAGAGAAGAAATGTTGCAAAGTTGTTTTCCAAAACGTAATTCGAATGAATTGGAATTAATATTATAAGGACTAGTCCTCAATTAGGCATCAAAGAGGACGTAAAGTTTTCGAGTGTCAAAGAAGAGAGAGAGATCGATATCTGGCCCTAATTTCGTTTTGTTGCGCCGATTATACCCGAATAAAAATTCCCGCGATGCCCAATAAATATGCCAAAGTATCCTATTTATATAAATCTATGCTAACCACACAAATAATGGATGCTTGAATTGTCTTTGGTTTTTTCCTATTGCAAGTTTATATATATATATATAATGCGTGTATATGTGCGCTATCTTTTGTATCATTAAGGCCCTTTTGTGGGGCGCGCGCGCGCGCGCGCACACACACACACACACACATATATATATATGAATAGAAACGACGTAAATAAGGAGCGTCTCTGCACACGGGGAAGAGAAATAACGAATAAATGAAAAATGAGGCGAACCGCCCGGGAAACGAACCCAAGGCCTTCCAATTGCCGGTTGGATGCGCTACCATTACACCACGGACCTCGATCAATCATAAATCGAAATTCTCCTACATAGGGCAGAAACCTATGTTTCGTTATTTCTCTTCCCCGTGTGCAGAGACGCTCCTTATTTACGTCGTTTCTATTCATTTATATACTGCGTGGTCATTGCAGTTAAATGCATATATATATATATATGAATTTTTTTTCCTTGTGGGTTTGCATCATATGTGTATATATATATATGGGTGTCCCCCCAAAATGGCCCTATTTCTAAATAAATGTTCTAAGCTAAAAAAAAAGGAATCTAGACACAGTGACAAACGCAATAGGTACGTGAAACATAGCAGTTTATTAACTTCAATTAAACATGTTTAGTGTAATAGCTTTTTTTTTTCTAAGACAATACTGAACCTTGCACAAATGTTTGACATAATTTTTTAAGTACCGTATTTTACGCCTCATAAGACGCTACTTTTTTCCTGAAAAACGTCTCCAAAAATCACCCTGCATCTTAGCATCGTAAGGTCAAGGTGTGTGAGTGGGTGAAGACATCATGGGCAGCAGTGAGAGAAGAAATAGTAGTAAAGTCATTCAAGAAATGTGGAATTAGCAATTCATTGGATGGAACAGAGGACGAGCTTCTTTATGAAGATAGTGACACAGCGGACGACCCAGTATCAGCTACTGGCAGTGTTGGTGACGATGCCAGCAGTGATGACAGCAGCAGCACGGAAATCTCAGGATTTGAGGATAATTAAATGTCACTTCAGGGCTCATATTATTGTTTTGTTTAATGTTCTTTTAATAAAGTTATGGGAATATATTTTTTGTCAGGCTGATAAATCTTCGAAATATTTTTTTCCTAAATATTCTTTGCTAAATATAGGGGGTGCGTCTTACCACTTCTAGCGTCTTATGAGGCGTAAAATACGGTAGCTCAACTGGGATGTTGTTCATTACCTCATAGACTTTGGTGTTTAGGTCTGCGTAGAATAGATCCTGTCTTTTATGGAACCCCAGCCAAAAAAGGTCAGAGGGTGTGAGGTCAGGTGAGTATGGGGCCATTCCACTGGTTCATAAAGGGAGATGTCGGCCGGAAAAATGCTTTCTCAAAGAGTTGCGAGTTTCAAAAGTAGTGTGTAGAGGTGCTCCATCCTGCTGAAAACTAAAGACTTAGCTTTCCTTAACCCTTCATCTGTGTAATTCTGATATTTCCGAACGGTTTTGTTCGGATATATCCAAATTACGCAGCGAAAGGGTTAAAGACTACAACCTAACAAGGACTTCTGTGGCCTTACGAAACTAATAGTCTCTTGGTAGTGGTATCGTGTTTTTCTAATTTCGTAGAAATTAGGAAAAGTTATTGCTTTAAGCATGAACTAGTGAAAGAATTGTTTTAATCAGTGATGTAGGACTCGAGACCTTTTTTCTGGTCTTGGTCTCGCTCTCGATATCGACCATCGTGGTTTCGACTACATCACTGGTGAGTATGTTGATGTTCTTCAAGTGCAACGAACACTGATTTTGTTTTAACTAGGCAGTTAACTGCTGAAAAATGTCATAAACTATGAATTTGTGAATAAATTATGAGTAAATTTTGCAATTGTCACTCGATAACCTCTTTAGAATCTTTATTCCTGAATGTGAAATAGAGATTTTGAATTAGGCATTACACAGTACAGTACATGCAAAAATTGCATATGGTCTCGGTCTCGGCCATGGTGGTCTCGACTACATCACTGGTTTTAATATACAGTATTTATTAGTTATTAAGCTATGAGAGATTAGTATATGCGAAATAAAACCCCCCAATCTGTTACCTTTCTGAAGAAGAAACCCCAATAAAAAAATATACAGCTACAGTAAATCCTCGATTTAACGAACTAATTCCAGCCACACCATTCCCTTAAATCGAAAATTCCCTTAAATTGTACAAAATTTCAGGCATTGAAAAAAATTATGCATAGTGCTTAGGAAGCATTCCCTAGACAAAAAATAGACATGGCTTACCTTAAAATTTGGGGGTTATAGTGTTTGTTGTAGGTGGCCTGATACAGGTATGACCTCCAAACCTGTGCCAGGCTTGAGGGGGTGAATTACTCTGTCTCAACATCACCCTCCAGAAGCACGGCAAGTACCTCTGGGGTGACTGGCTCTGGGGTAGTGGAAGCACTACGAGAAAAGCTGAGGGTTGGAGCTGGTGAAGATGAAGGGGTTGATGACAATCCTGATGTTAAGGGTAGTGGAACATCAAGAGAAGAATGGCTGTCAGATCTTCGTCTTTGAGGGGCAGGAAGCTTGTAGAAATCATCAATCTTAGTCTGAATCGGGGCACACATGGCTTGTTGTTTCTTGACGACCCTGGTTTTCATCTCCCTCAAATGGTCATAGAAGGGCTGCAGGTCTTCATGCTTGGTGGTGATCAGGAAGTTGAGGAGCGCATCAAGATTATTTCGCACCTCAGACAGCTTCATCGATGGAGTTGTAGATGTCTCTCTTCTTCTTCTTCCAAGCTTGTTTCTAAGGGACTTGAGGCCAAAGAAACTTCTGCAGCAATCTCGTCTTCAGATTGGATGTGGTACCCGGGGTCTCCACCATCAATCTCCAGCCACTCCTCGATGTCCTCTTGCTGTACATCGTCCTCTCCAGCATTGCGGAAGACCGTTCTGCATTCCTCTACCGTCAATCCATCGAAGTCTGCTGTCTTCTCTTGCAGCTGGGTTTGATGGTTGTAGCCAAACAAGGCATTCCAGCCATGGACCAGGGTTCGAACACTCACCGTATCCCATGCTTTTTTTACATTGTGCACTACATCATAAAAGTTGTAGTTCTTGTAGGCCTGCAGACTTTTCTCCTCTTGTATCTGGCACGTCTTCTGCCGGGGGAAGCTCCACAAGAAGATCATCAAGCATGAGCCGACGGTAATGCCTTTTGAAAGCGTTGATTACCCCCTGGTCCATAGGTTGGGTTAGTGAAGTGGTGTTCGGCGGCAAATACTTGACCCTTATCTTCCCATCACTGGAGCACAACAAATCAGCAGAAGGATGCGCAGGAGCATTGTCCAAGAGCAACAGGGCCTTAACTTCTCTATAATTCACTCCCTTTTCCTTCACCTGGAAAGACCGGAGAGCTGGAACAAAGCAGTTGTCGAACCAGTGCTTGGTAATCTCCCTCGTGAACCAAGGTTTTTTGTTAGCCTCATAGGACACAGGGAGACTGTTCATGAAGGGGCGTAATGCCATTGGCCTCTTCGCAGTTCCAACAACCATCGGCATTGGCACACAGCAGGACAGACACACGACTCTTGCTCATTTTGTGCCCGGGGACACTTGCCTCTGCTCTCGCTGCCCGCGTGTTGCTCGGCAATGCCTTCCAAAAGAGGCCCGTCTCATCACCATTGTAGATTTGGAAATCCTGCAGATTCGTTTCTATCCTCAGCACCTTCATCTCTTCTACGAAGGGAGCAACAGTGGCGGTATCAGCACTGCATCTTTCGCCGACAATCTTACGGTCCGTGATATTGTGCCGGACACAAAACCTAGTCACCCAGCCAGTGCTAGCATGAAAATTTTCAATATTTAATTTTTCTGAAAACCTTAATTCAGCTGACTGGAGCTCTGGCCCTCGGACCAGCAGCCCTCGAGCCCTTTACTGTTTGTACACGGCGTCGTCCAGGTCTTGATGTGATGGCTTCTTTAATGACTTTTTTTCGAGAGCCTTATTTTTGGCACTAGCACTAGCACTCGTCTCATGCTGCAGCCTATAGCTCTTAAGGTGCTGCTTATCACCTTTCAGTTGGTAAACTTGTGTTTTTCTAATGTTATACTCTGCCATCACAGCAGCCACTGACGCTCCTTTCTCAAGCTTTTCATTTATCTCTAACTTCTGCGCAATAGTTAAACGCACTCTTTTCACCTTCTCACCACCACTTGTTCTCTGAGATACTTTCGGCATGATAATAAAAGCACAAACACAGGCACAAACACAGGCACAAACACAGGCACAAACACAGTGAGCAGCAATGTAACAGCGGCGAGGCGACAGGGTACAGACTGGACATATGTAAACAAAACACGAACACACGAAAACACGTGCGCGTCCATCTCTCCTTTTTACGGAGCACTATTCTGATTTAACGAACTAGTTCGCTAAATTGATCAATCAACGGAGAAAAATCCTTCCGCTAAATCGCTCCTCCGTTATATCGAGGATTTAATGTATTATAAAAACGGATACATTTTTATGGGACACACAATATAGGAATTTTTTATCGTGTCATTGTTGGTAAATTCATAATTAAAACTGAACAAACGTTATTAAAATGAGAATTTATGATATTAACTTATATATATATATATATATATATATATATATATATATATATATATAAAGTAGAATGAGAAGTAGGCAGCTCAGTACCACAAGGTACAGTGCTGGCCCCACTCCTGTTTATCATCATGCTAACAGACATAGACAGTGGAGTTAACAGCAACAGTATAGTAACATCATTTGCGGATGATACAAAGATCAGCAGAAAAATCAGCGATGCAAACGAAATGGAGGCCTTGCAGAGGGACACAAACAAAATATACACATGGTCAGAAGACAACAATATGACATTTAACACCGAGAAATTTCAGCTCTTGAGATATGGTAGAAATGAGGAAATTAAACAGACTGCATATTATGCTCCAGATAGACAGGAAATTTAGAGAAGCACGAAAGCGGTCGACTTCGAGGTAATAATGACCGATGATGCTAAATTCGAGACACAAAATCAGATAGCAATAAACAAAGCAAAAAGAGTCGCGGGACAGGTACTAAGAACGTTCAAAAGGAGGGACAAGACAGTAATGATTCTCCTGCTGAGAACACTGATCATACCAAAACTTGAATACTGCTCAATTTTGACGTCGCCACATAAAAAGGAAGAAATTAATAAACTAGAAGAAAGCAGAGACATTTCACAGCCAAGATTGATGGCTGCAAAGAACTCAACTACTGGGAAAGACTACGTAAACTAAATCTGTACTCCCTGGAAAGAAAGAGAGGTATACGATAATCTACATATGGAAAATAATCAAAAAACTGGTACCAAACTTCAAACTAAACCCAATTACCATCCAAACAACGCTGGACAATAGGAAACGCAGAATAGTAGTGTTCCCAAACTAAAGGCCCGACAAGGGACCTCCTCAACACTAAAGGAAAATAATGTAGCTTGGTTGTCAGAGGACCAAGACTTTTTAACCAGCTTCCTAAGGACCTCAGAAACGTTACAGGGGTCAAAGTTGAAGTCTTCAAGAGAAGACTAGATGCCTGGCTCAAGATGGTACCAGATGAGCCGGGTGTACTTGGCTATGTGCGGTGGAGAGCGCAAGAGAGCAACTCGCTCCTTCACCAAGCCAGGCCTAGAGGCGGGGCCACCAGCTTAACCTTAGTGTGAAGAGAAACCGACGCACGAAACCGCAACGAGGTTAACGAGGTATACTGTGTGTGTGTTGTGTGTTATATATATATATATATATATATATATATATATATATGTGTGTGTGTGTGAGTATATGAACCGTGGCCTGCATTTTATAGATGCCGCAAAAGTTTGTTGTGTCGGAGTCATATTACAGTAAGATCCCTTTTTTTTCACCCTTAATTCATAGCCTGTGTAAAATATACCCCTGGTATAGCTTACCTTATGAAATAAGGGTAAAGGTGAATCTCACTGTTTGTATATTTTGTAATCTCTGTCAATGAGTAAAGCAAAAAACAAAATATGTACGCATGTGTACATTTTCATGAGAATTCGTATACATATACTGTATACACACACGCAAATGAACATTACATTTTGTACATATTTAGTACTCCAAAAATAATTTAAAGGAATGATGTTGGTTTTTACACACTGTATTGTTGCGCGTATGTTCACCGATCATTTGTGTGTTCGATCATCAGTCCTTTTCATTTAAATACACCTCATATTGTTAATTCCAACCCATATTATTTTGGGACATTTTATAACAAACGCATCTTGAATATTAAAAATGAACATTAAACATTTGATAATTAACATTCTCTCTCTCTCTCTCTCTCTCTCTCTCTCTCTCTCTCTAGAAATTAGAAAAGAACTTGGGTGTGCTAATTAGCAGCGACCTTAAGTTTACGAAACAGTGTGTAGAGGTGGAAAAGAAAGCCCAGAAACTATTGGGTTATATCAGGAGGCAATTTCAGTTTCGGAACAAGGAGATTGTGCTCTCACTGTACAATTCCCTTGTTCGGCCGCACCTGGAGTATGCTGTGCAGTTCTGGTCGCCCACCCTCAGGAAAGATATTGAGGGCTGGAGCGAGTGCAGGCGAGGGCCACAAAGTTAATCCCTTCCGTTAGGCATATGGGCTACAATCGACGGTTATGCGCCCTGAACTTGTTTTCGCTTGAAACTCGGAGGCTGCGCGGTCAACTGATCGAGGTTTACAAGCTCTTACGCGGGTTCAACGATGTCGATTTTAGAAGTATGTTTAGTTTAAATGATAACCCAACTCGCAACAATGGTTGGAAGTTGGATTTGAAACGGTTTAGGACTAGTGTGTGTGGGAATTACTTTACGTATAAGATCTGTGACACATGGAACAGGTTACCTTCGGAAGTTGTGAACAGTTCCTCTGTGGATCAGTTCAAGAAAAGGTTAGACCAAATTTTGCACACTATTTGAGTGTGTAGAAAATTTTCCGTGGCACCCGTTGCCATTGGTACCTCCTCGGTATGGGCCGCAAGGCCTTTTGAGGTACTTCTTTTCCTTGTAACTCCTTGTAACTCTCTCTCTCATATATATATATTAGTGATGGATCGAATAACCGCAACCGCACTACAACCGCACAAAAATTCACAACCGCAACCGTAACCGCAACCGCCGTTCCATAAATGCGGTTGCGGTTGTAAAAGCTTAGTTAATTTTAATTTTAGGTTAATTAGAAATATTTCTTTTTTTAAAAAGAAAATGATGGGTCTCCTTATGCGTGCTTAAACGTGACGTCATACGGCTGCCGTAGTAAAATTGGTTTAAACGATGATCCTCTTCAGTGGTGGAAAGATAACGAACTAAAATACAAAGAACTTGGCTGTATTGCAAGAACATATCTTGCTTGCCCTTCAAGTAGCATTCCAAGCGAGCAGCTCTTCAGTGGAGCGGGAACGTTGTACGATGAGAGGCGTTGCCGCTTGAAAGGTGAAAATGCAGCAAAAATATTATTCTTGAAATTCACACTGCCTGTCATTAAGTTTGACATCAGTTTTTCAAATGAATAATAATCCATAACTTTCCAATGGGTGGAGGCTGGGGAAAGTGGTAGGTGGGATGAACAGTGCGATGGGTCCTCGTCCCTCATCCTGGTAACACACTTAGTGCAAAATATGGTTTTAATTAATTTGACCTATTCTTTCATAATAGCTATATAAGTTTAGAATATACTTCATTTAAATAGTATTTATTTAGTAAATACCTTATGTTGAACACAAGTTTTGCAACACACAAATAGCGGTAGCGGTGTATTGCAAAACTTGTGTTCAACATAAGGTATTTACTAAATAAATACTATTTAGTATATATTATGTACCAAGTGTGGCTAAATCGCACTATAGTGGCTAAATCCAGTTAATAATTACGCATTTTTCCTAGTATATGATAACCGCAACCGCAACCGCGGTTGGAAAAAATTCGACAACCGCAAACACAACCGCAACCGCGGTTGTGAAAAACCGACCACTCGATCCATCACTAATATATATATATATATATCCCAATTACGAACTCGGATAAACATTAGATCAAAAATCGTTCTTTGTTTCTCTAAATATGTTTACATATGATCCTGGATTAGTTCATTTTCATAAAATAAACAATTTGCTTTGAAATAAATTTAAATTAGTCGAATTTTGAAAGTTTTTTTTTTTAAATTTTGTTTTTGAATTTAATCAAAGTGAAATGGGAATTTTAAGAGTTTTTCTTCTGTAAAGTATGCATAATGTATATTTTCATATAAAACCAGTCTTTTTCTTTCTGTAGGTTTTGAATAAATGTTCAAGATCGACCCGTGTTGGACCCCTTTTGCAGCAGCATCTCGCCTCAATTGAGGGATTTTTCCGTTACTCATTTATCTACTAACCAAAGTAAGGATGAACAGCTGGGTGAGCCGCGTGTCGCCTGCCCGCGACGGGAAACGAACCCCTGGGTCGATGGATTTGTAGTCAGCGATGCTAACCACTACACAGCCGGAATGCGCATATATATATATATATATATATATATATATAATTACACACAGGGTGTCCCCAAAAAAACTATATACTCTTTATAGCATCATATATTTTATAATTAAAAAACAAAAAACAATATTGTTATAGCAATTGCCAATGAAAGGTAAATTAGTAATCTAAGTGATCAAAATGTTATAGCGAGTTGTTTGCATATAAAATTTAATTAACTACGCCAATGCTCAAAATGTTCTCCACATCTCCACAAAATCGTGTGGCCTGATGAAGCTACCTTCAAGCTGAATGGCACAGTAAATCGACACAACTGCAGGTACTGGTCACTTGATAATCCACACGTTTATGTGGATAAACATGTTAATTTACCAGGATTAACAGCATGGTGTGGTTTATCATCCAGGGGTTTGGTTGGACCATTTTTCTTTAATGGGACAGTTACCGGTGCCGCATATCTCGACATGCTGCGGACAGAAATTATACCTGCAGTTCGGAAGTTGTTTGGAAACGACGACTTTTACTTTCAACAAGATGGAGCCCCCCTCATTATCATTGTGATGTCAGAAGGTACCTCGATGAAACGTTGCCTAACCGTTGGATAGGACGAAGAGGAAGCGTTGAGTATCCTCCACCTTCACCGGACTTGACTCCACTTGATTTTTACTTGTGGGGCTACCTGAAGGATGCAGTTTATGGTAGCAAGACCCGCAACACTCGAACACCTTAAGGATGCAATTAGGGAAAAGTGCGGGACCATCACAGCATCCACATTAGTCCATGTCTGCGAATCAGTTAGTCGACGCATTCAAAAGTGCATTAATGCCGCCGGAGAACATTTTGAGCACTTGGCGTAGTTAATTAAATTTTATATGCAAACAACTCGCTATAACATTTTGATCACTTAGATTACTAATTTACCTTTCATTGGCAATTGCTATAACAATATATATATATATTTTTTTTAATTATAAAATATATGATGCTATAAAGAGTATATAGTTTTTTTTGGGACACCCTATATATTATATATATATATATTAGCATTATTATTAATATTAATAAATAGCTAGATTAATTTCAAGATCAGCTGCTTGAAATATCTAATTGACTAATGCAATAAAACAAAATAAGAAATGTGACCATAAATCAGATAAGGAACTTTTTTTTTCTTACTTTGGTTGAAATGACTAAGAGCAGTTGGTCAAAACTAAGATCAGTCGTGTAAATTCTAACAAGTTCCATCTTGATTTACTCCATAAAAAACAATATAATATCAAATAACTAATATATATATATATATATATATTATATACAAGAATACGTATACGTAAAAAACAGAAGCCATTTAACGAATGTAAAAAAAAGAAAATATAAAAATTGTCGCGAAAACTGCTACGCAAAAGTGCAAAACAAAAAAGAAAAAATGGCGGCGATGATAAAAAGAAATATATATATATATATTTTCGCAAAGCGATTTTCACTTCT
>JAJOZX010014525.1:60000-83025 GCA_023014485.1 Bathynomus jamesi | reverse complement strand
CGCGCCGGCCCCATGGTGTATATATATATATATATTGGATTTTGCCTCGTTGAAGATCATCAGGTAGGGTGTGGTCACCGTCCGTAGGGGGGGGGGGGTGAGAAGTCAGCCGAATTGTAGACATACAAGTTTTTCTTTTTCCTTTTTTATCCATCTTTATTAATACTTTTTCTTCTCCAGAACCTTCGTCGGTAGCTTAAGTATATACTCATTTAGTATAAATTTGGGTTACAGGAACATGATTCTGCGTTTGAAGAACATTTTCGCGGGCTTGCGCAGGTGACGTCACAATAAGCACGCGGTAGACCTAAGTTTTATTTATTAATTGCTCCTTACTTATTCTAGGAGACGTACGTCGTTATTAAATTACTATTATTAACTCTATATTAATTTCAAAACGCTCGTTTTTTAATTAGTTAATAGCATGGCACCCCCGTCAAGTACTTGCAGTCGCTGTAAAAGAAAGTTTGCCGCTTACGCGTTTATTTTGGCTAATAATATTGATCAGTTAGTTTGCAGGTGGTGCTCAAACATGGAATTGCTGGGGAACGAGCTTGAGCGTGAGAGGGGGGCCAGAGTGAGGCTTGAAGAAGGGGGTGGTGGCTCCTGACAGCAAAGTTAGAATCCCTTGGGCCTTCTGAGAGGAGTTATTCTTCAGTCACGGCCCCTCCTGCTTCAGTTTCTACTAATGAGACAAATAATACTAATAGCCCTCTCTCTTCCCCTAGTTCCCGACCCTTCCTCCAAGTGCGTAATGGAGCCCCATTGAGACAACCTAAGACTTGTCTACCGGTATTAACGAGCAATAACTTTTCTGTTTTAGGCTTCAAAGACGTAAATGAACCGGAAATACGACTCGTTGGTAATTCCATTGTTCGAGGGCAGCTCGAGGAATTCTGCGGGAGGAACCCCCGTCGTAGGCGCCGTTACTGCTACCCTGGTGCAAGGGTGGAGGATATAACTAATAGTGTTGATTTTTTTACAGACGGAACCGCTGAGGACACAATGTATGTTATTCACGTCGGTACTAATAACGTTCTAAATTCTAGATCGGAAGAGCTGCTGGCAAGGTACAGGGACTTATTAGAGCGACTGAAGGAAAAACTAATAAGATTGTTTTAACAGGTATACTTCCTCGAATTATCCAACGTAACGAGTTCTACAGCAAGGCGACCCATATTAACAATAACCTAAAGTCACTTTGTCAACAGGGCGGAGTGCATTTTGCGAATTTTCGGAGCAGTTTCTACGGCAGAAGGGACTTGTTCCTCGGAGATGGACTTCATCTTAATGACATTGGAGCTGCGCGTTTAGGAAGACTATTTCATAATACTATTTCTTCTTTTGAGGCTCGCCGTAACTCGAATGGTATCGGCTTAATTTCCTTAAAATTTCCTTGCGCGCGCGAAGGTATAACAGTTACAAACAATTTAAAGGTTCTATCCTTAAATGCTCGTAGCCTACGAAATAAAATAAACGAATCTTTTTCTTTAATTGCTTGTAAAGACTATGATTTAATTGCGATAAATGAATCGTAGCTTAGCACTGAAACACGTGACTTTGTAGGGGAGTATCAAATTAAAGGTGATAGACTTTTTGTTAAAAACAGAATTGGTAGGCGAGGAGGAGGTTTTATGTTATATATCAAAGATAATATTGCGAACGTTATAGAATTAAAGCACAGAATTCCAGAACCGATAGATTCGACTACAGCAGAACTTAAATTGAACGATTTCAAACTTCTTGCCGTTATATATAGGCCCCCCTAATCAAACAGCTGACACGGACAAAGCGTTATATCGTGACCTAAAGAGAATAATAGGTAGTGAGCAGGCCTTAGTTATGGCCGACTTTAATTGCGCCAACGTGAATTACGATACAATGCAGGGAGACGCGGAAGGTAATAGTTTAGTTAATTTTCTAGAAGATAGCTTTCTTATTCAAAAGGTTGGGGAACCTACGAGGTTGGACAGTATTTTAGATTTAGTAATAACTACGGATGATAGGCTAATCACGGATATTCAAGTAATAGAATCGTTAAGCAATAGCGATCACAATATGGTAGAGTTTGTCCTCCCAGTAAGTCACTCGAAACCAGCTAACTAGACTAAAATTTCTAACTTTCAGCGCGCAGACTTTTGTAGAATATCCCTACGGTCATAGACATAATACCTTTTGATAATGGTAATACTTTGGATAATATTGTGGTTAGTGAAAGGGAGATAATGCGCTATATTGATAAAATGAAAATGCGTAAATCACCAGGGCCGGATTCCATATATCCCATACAACTAAAAAAAATTAAAAGAAAACACTGTTGTGTCGCTAACAAAGAATTTTAATGTGTCTATTTCTGAGGGGTGCGTGCAGTGGTGGCATTCAGCAGGTTCGCAGGTTCGTGCGAACCGGTTCCTAAAATTTCTCGAGTTCGATTTGGAGGCGATTTGGAAATATTTAAAAGGAAATTAAATAAAGAATTTCAATAAAAACATTTTTTAGTTTTCATTTCTGACACGGAAGGGAGAGGAGAAGCGGGGAAGGGGGAGGGGAGGGGAGGGCGAACCGGTTCTTAAAATTTTTGAATTCCACCAATGGGTGCGTGCCAGATAATTTCAATTTAGCAAATGTAACACCTATCTTTAAGAAAGGCGATAAAGGTGCGGCGGCGGGAAATTATAGGCCAATCAGTTTAACGTCTGTTGTAGGTAAGCTACTGGAATCAATAATTAGGGATCGTATAGTCGAACACTTAGAATTGCATATTTTGGTTAGAAATACGCAGCACGGTTTTAGACGAAACAAATCTTCCTTAAGTAATCTTTCAGAATTTTTTCAAAACGTGGTTAAAGTTTACGATAGTCATCGGGCGGTAGATGTAATGTATTTAGATTTTCAAAAAGCACTTGACACCGTACCGCACAAAAGACTCATTGAAAAAACTAAGGCTCATGGAATCAGGGGTGCAGTAATAAATTCGATAGAAGAGTGGTTGCGAGGTAGGCAACGGAGGGTGGTCGTTAATGGAGCGGAGTCGTGTTGGGCTAATGTAGCGAGCGGTGTTCCTCAGGGTTCTGTATTGGGTCCTTTGCTTTTCCGTATATATATATATATATATATATTTTTTTTTTTAACTGCAAACAACACACAGTATAATTAATGTAGAGAACGACGCTTGTGTAGAAGAGCTTTCCTCATTTTTCATTTGTTCGTTCTCCCTCCTCATCTTGTGCGGAACGCTCTTCTACACATGCGGCGTTCTTTACATTATACTGTGTTTGCAGTTAAAAAAAAAATTATATATATATATATATATCGTAAAGAACGACGCTTATATAGGAGAACATTCCGCGCAAGATGAGGAGGGAGAACGAACAAATGAAAAAATGAGGTAACCACCTGGGAATCGAACCCGGGATCTTCCGATTGCCGGTCAGATATGATAACCACTACACCATGGTCCTCACTCGATCAGAAGTCGTAATTCTCCTACATACGCGCAGAAACCAATGCCCCGAGGGGGGTATGCGGGAGGTGCCCCCCTCGGGGCATTGGTTTCTGCGCGTATGTAGGAGAATTACGACTTCTGATCGAGTGAGGACCATGGTGTAGTGGGTATCATATCTGACCGGCAATCGGAAGATCCCAGGTTCGATTCCCGGGTGGCTACCTCATTTTTTCATTCTCCCTCCTCATCTTGCGCGGAATGTTCTCCTATACAAGCGTCGTTCTTTACGTTAATTATACTGCGTGTTTTTTGCAGTTGAAATATATATATTTTTTTTTTTTTTAGTTCGGGAAGAACCGATTCGCCTCTATTTAAAGGGCATATCTCAGTGGAAAAACAAAGAAAAAGTGAGAGGAAAGACAGAGGAAAAAGAAAGGGTGGAGGGGACAGTCGAAGTGGAAAAAGACCAAGGATGACAAGGACTGCAGGGTCGAGCCCCATCATCCTTGGGTGCTAGGGCCGGGAGGGCGCACGTGAAACCTCCAGGAACAAGCACGTACAAACGAGCACAAAGAGCACTCAAGAGCACGAGCTTAGAACCCCCTTGCGGGGGAAATATATATATATATATATATATATATATATATATATATATATATATATATATATATTATATCAACGATTTAGATGTCGCTAGTCAGTACAGTTTCAAAGTTTGCGGATGACACGAAGCTGGGTGGTAGGGCGATTAATGACGAGGATAGAGGTAAATTTCAGGAAGATCTGAATAAAATCGTTGATTGGTCAGTCACATGGCAAATAAGATTTAACGTCGATTAGTGCAAAATTTTACATATAGGTTCGCGTAAAGGTAATTTTGCGTATAGTATGTCAGGGAAGGAGTTAGCAAGCGTGGAGGAGGAAAAAGTTTTAGGAGTTGTAGTCACTGGTGATTTAAAAGTGGCGAAACAAAGTAGATCAGCGGTCAATAAAGCGAACAAAGTGCTAGGTTTTATAGCTAGGAATTTTTAGTTCAAATCGCGTGATATTATTGTTCCTCTTATAAATCATTAGTTAGACCCCATTTGGAGTACGTGGTCCAATTTTGGAATCCGCATATGCGAAACGATATAGACAAAATCGAAAGAGTTCAAAGACGAGCAACTAAGATGATTCCGTCGCTTAGGTCAACGTAGTACGAGGCAGAGCTGGGCAATAAATACATTGAATGTATTTAAATACTAAATACTAAATACATGGGAGAAATGTATTTAAATACTAAATACTAAATACATTTTACGAATGTATTTAGATACTAAATACAAAATACATCAATTGTATTTAAATACATTTGTAAATACATTTTAAATACATACAAATTTTAACATATGCATTCACTAATTCACTAAGCCATGACACGCACACGATAAAGAAATCAACCGCTTTCGACTAAGAGTGGCACACAACTGATTGAACTGACACGTTGAAACATGAACCATGCTGTACTACACTGTCGAAGCGTCGTACTGTGCTAGTACAGAACGTGTATTAAACCAGTAAAAGTATTTACATTTTTATATTTTGAGTATTTAAATACATTGTATTTAAATACTCATTAAAGTATTTAAATACTATATTTAAATACATGAAAAACAATGTATTTATAAATACAGTTCTAAATACACAAATGTATTTAAATACGTATTTAAATACTGCCCAGCTCTGGTACGAGGATAGGTTTAAGGAGATACAATTGACTACACTCGAGACTAGGAGGCTAAGGGGTGATCTAATCCAGGTTTTTAAAATTATGAATAGGTTCGATAACGTAGATAGAGATAGCTTTTTCGAAATATCTCAAAATAATTGGACTAGAAACAACGGGTGTAAATTGACAAGTAGAAGGTTCGAGACAGCAGTTGCCAAAAACTTTTTTACGCAGAGAATAGTAAATAGCTGGAATAGTTTGCCGGTAGAAGTAATTAGTAGCACGTCTATAAACATGTTTAAAAATAAATTATACGCATATTAATAGATTGGGTATAGTTTAAGGTAGTAAAATTAAGGCTTTGTGGTTCGGAACCCACGTAAATTTGTAGGTCCTCTCCGCTACCACGGAGGACATGCACAATACACAATTACGAACACAGTTACGTAGACCAGCCATGAGTGGATCCTAGGGTCTTTGTTTGTCCGAAACATATATATATATATATATATATATATAATATATATAATATATATATAATATATATATTAGGGTGTCTCTTATTTTCAAAGTGTTGATTTTTTTAGGTTACGCCCCCTCAACCAGTTCCATTGGTTGAAAAAACATCACATATAAATGTTTTTTGGGATTGAACAATTTTTAGAGGTCGCCCCCGGCCCCCCGCTTATTAAAGTTCATAAAATATAGCTATTATTTATGCAATTAATATTTGAAATTACTAGCAGTTGTCAAGTATACTAAACATATGTTTTTAATTAATTAATCATCATATTTATGATGAATTCAATTAAATGAATATATTAGAGATAATTGTCAAGTTTGTAGCTGAAAATATTGCTTGATAAGAAAAGATCAACCTGTTTAAACATGTTTCATCAAGAATGCTCCAGATTATGTTGCAATTGTTTATTTGTCATCATTCAGTGTTCTGCTGTCATAAGTAAAAGGTGTGTAACTGTGTATCACTATACTTCTTTTTTGCTATTATCAGATAATAAACTATGTTATTTATATTTTTCACAATTATTTATACTGATTTTGTTATTAGTGTTTGAAAAAAATTTAATGAATTTAATGAAAAAATTAGAATTTATGCTCTTATACACATATTATGAAGTTTTAAACAATGTTGCTATTTGTCACAAAGAATTTAATTTAGTTCAATGGAAATTTTACCTGACATGTGTTTCATGATCTGTGTTTCTATCAGTGGCGTGAGAATGAGAAAAGTGAGAAAGTGAGAATGAGGAGGAGGAGCCCAAAGGAGCTTGTGCTTTACCAAAATCTAAGAAAAAACGAGGCATGAAAAACATCATGACTATTCAGATGTCTGCTGCCCTGGATCGTACACAAATTTCCTCTAGAAAGGCAACATTTATCCTCGCAGAGGCAGCTAAAATCTTTGGTTTGGACGCTTCAGATTACAACATAAACCAACATTCTATCCATCGCCTTCGAAATAAGAACCGAGCTCGTCATGCTAAAGAACTTAAGGAGCATTTCCATGGAGAATGTTCTATGACAGTCCACTGGGATGGCAAGATGATGGAGGACCTCACCTCGCACAAGCACATTGATCGTCTCCCAGTACTTGTGTCAGGACCTGGTGTTGAACAGCTGCTTGGTGTCCCAAAAATCCCAAACTCAACTGGAGAAGCACAAGCTGAAGCCGTCTTTAACTGCCTGAATGAATGGGGAATTACAGAGAGAGTAAAAGCAATTTGTTTCGATACAACAGCTTCAAACACGGGTCAATATAGTGGAGCCTGTGCTCTCATCGAAGCGAAATTGGGACATGATGTTTTGTACTTGCCTTGTAGACACCATGTTTTAGATTTATTGTTGGGAGCTGCATTTGAAGCAACATTGGGATCTACATCAACTGGTCCAGAGATATTGATCTTTAAGCGTTTTCGTGACAATTGGACTTCTGTTGATCAAAGCCAGTTCCAAACAGGTGAGACAGACACGATTACTAAAGAAGCAATTATCCAGTCTAAAACTGAACTAATTCAGTTTGCTAGATCCCAGGCACCTATGCTACGGGATGACTATCAAGAACTTTTGGATCTGTCCATCATCTTTCTTGGAGGTGTCCCCAATAAAGGCATCAAGTTTCGTGCACCAGGTGCCATGCATCGAGCTCGCTGGATGTCCAAAGCGCTCTATTCTATCAAGATGTGGCTTTTTCGAAACCAGTTCAAGATGACTAAGACTGAAGAACGAGGAATTCGAGATCTTTCCCTTTTTTCTGTTCTCATCTATATGAAGGCTTGGACAACATCCTCACTCCCTATTGAAACCCCATTTAATGACTGGCTCCTTATGAGGTCATTGATTAATTATCCTAACAAAAAGATTTCTGATGCAACTAAAAAAAAGCTCTCTAACCACTTATGGTACCTGTCTGAAGAAGCAGTTGGTCTTGCTTTCTTTGATGAGCGAATTACTACAGATGTAAAGAAACGCATGGTAAAGGCATTAGAAGATGAGTCCACTGATAGACCACCCAAGCGTCCTCGGATTCCTGAATCGACCTTCTGCTCTGGTGAAGGACTACACCAACTTGTTACAAGAAATACTAGAGAATTCTTTACTAAGCTGAATTTGCCAGAAGGATTTCTGAACAAGGCACCCAGCACTTGGACATCCAACTGTGAATATTTAAGGGCCAGAGCTATTGTTGCAGCTCTATCTGTTGTAAATGACCGGGCAGAACGTGCAGTAGCTTTAGTTCAAGAGCTGAATAAGAAATTGACAGTGGGGGAAGAGCAGCTCCAGTTCCTGCTCCAAATTGTTGCAAAACACCGCCAGAGTCACCCAGTTCCATCAAAAACTGTTCTTCTCAAAAAATAACCATCAATGAGGTCGCACCTTAAAATACACCATATTGTATAATCATTGTATATTAAATAAATGTTGTATAAGGAAATATTGCTAATTAAAGTAATTAAAGTATGTAAATAGCACTGGCATTTTGAATTTATCTCTATATAATAAACTAATAGTTTTTTTTTGTAGCAATGCTTCATTGCTGATTGTATATAAAAAAAGAGCCAGGAAGGATTTTGGATAGGAGAAAAAGGATTGGGATAAAGAAGGATTGAGGACCAAAGGATGGATTATAACAACATCAAGGATAGGTTAGAAAAGGATCAGTGATAAATAAGAAAGCCTATACTTGTAAAAACGAATCAAACTAAAAAAGAAGGAAGGAATTATGTGTATAATGAGCATAATCATATGTCAGGAGCTATTATGCCATGGTCACCATTTTATTAGCCGGGGGCGACCCCTAAATATGAGCCAATTTGTGTCAAACTTTCAAGTTTTAGTTTTTATGCTAAATGGAACTATTTTAGGGGGCGCAGATAAAATAATTCAACATTTCAATTTTTGACTACCCAATAAGAGACACCCTAATAATATATATATTAATCTACTCGGCGGTTTATTCTGTTTGCACCCGAAAGTGTATAAAGTATCAGTGAATCCGTGCATATAAATTATAAAGTGAATTTCATTAAAATAAAGAAAGTGCAATATAGTTTACATAATTTATCACCAATTTTAACGTATATATTCAAAACGAAATACGGTTGGCATTCGAGAAAGTTTGAAACAAAGCAGGAAAAAGGTCATAAAACCCTCGAAATACCCTCGACCATCGAAAGGAAAGAAACAGAAATAAAAAATAAAAATAAATAAAGAATTTGTGTGGGTATTTCTTCTTAAGCTAATTAAGAAATATCATGGATATGGGTCCAAATTCTCACTTAATCTGTAATTTGTGCAATTTAGTAACAACGGAAAGCCTAGCGATTAGGTGTGATTTCTGCCAACGATTAAACGACTTTAACTGCATGAATTGGAATGATCGGGAAATAACTCTTGTCTCGAACGCGAAACAAGTCGTGGGGATCAAATTTCTATGTGGCGCATGTACAGAGACTGTAAATTCTTTCGCGGTCTTTAAATAAATGGAGATAGCAGACTCGAAAGTTACAAAAAAGAATGAAATAATGGGGACGCATGTGTCCGAAATGGTCCCAACGAAAAACAGGGTGGATGAGAGAGAAGACGAAATAACGAACAACAATTTAAAAACAAATAACGATATAAACAACGTAATACGGAAGGAAGACATAGATGAAAGGAAAGAAATAAGTAAAAGTGGCGAAGTAGACAAACGGTCCAACGAGCGAAATGATAAAAAGATAACTAAAAACGTAGAAAATAAACAGCCAAAGAAAAATAATGATAATGCCAAAACTAAGAACTTGTTAAATAATAAGAAAGAAAGCAGAAGCGTAGAAAATATCGTATGCAAATACTACGCGAAAGGAAACTGCAGATATCGGGATGGGCAATGCATATATGCACATCCCACATTATGCAAAATGCATTACACAAGTGGATATGCAAGTTTGATAAGAAATGCATGTTCCACCATCTTACGGTCTGCAACACTTATGAAAGATATGGGAGTTGCAAATACGAAAAAAAATGCCGATACCACCACCCTCAAAGGAACGCACGAGGGAACAGAAAAAACGAACATCAAAGAAGAGTGGAAATTTTTTAGACGCAGCCAACACATTTCAGCTGCTAAATACTCTCCAGCAATTACAAAACCAGCTGACAAATATAAATATAGAAATCCGAGAGCCGGACAGAAGGTACGAACAAAGACTTCATGCGTTATCGGGACAACAGGTACCGACAAAGATAAAAAGAGGTAAATTCTCGGAGGACCACAAGGCAACGAAACCGGCACCCCCATTGGAAAACAAAGCGGAACCACCTGTATGCGAAAAAGAAAGAGAAAAAATAAAAATAATCCTAGCCAACATACAGGGCCTTAAATCAAACCAGTCCACGAACAAAGTTGCATACCTGAAAGGACTCATGCAAGAAGCCGGAGCAGACTTTGCATGCCTCACGGAAACTCATCTAAAGGACTGCCAGGCGAACTGTGAAAATTGTGAGTCCTGTATTGACAAAAAAGAAATACAAATTGACAACTATAACATCCTCCGAGCCGACAGAACAGTGAGACGTAAAGGAGGATGTGCTATTTACACACGCGAAAGGCACATAGCAGAAATGGTATAAGTACCTCAAACAACTACGTAGAATGTGTAGCAGCAAAAATTGAAAAATTAAATATGGTACTAATTGTAATGTACAGACCCCCAAACACGCCAACCTCAAAATTTTCAGATTCCATTACAGAGGTAAGAAACTTAGTAAAAGATCTACACTCTCCAACCCCAAATATTTTTCTCTGTGGTGATTTTAATTTCCCATTCATGAAATATAAAAGGATAGGAAAAAATATATGTATCACCAGGACAAGGGGGGCACACGAGAAGACCAGGAGCAGGTAAAAATGCTACTAGCTTTAGCTGATGAATTTATGTTAACGCAAGAAATAACAGAAAACACAAGAAAAAACAACTGCCTAGATTTGGTATTCACAAACAACAGTAATCTAATTGATAATGTAGAAATCTCCCCAACTATGATATCAGACCACAATATCATTGAAATAACAACTAATATAAAGGCAACAGGAAAGGAAAGAACACGCACAACAGAACGAAGCAAATTCGAAATTTTTAATTTTCACTCCAAAGCTATAAACTGGGAAGATGTGACATCCAGCATGGAAGTAATAGATTGGAAAACCATTTTCGAGGCCAAGACAACGGAAGAGATGCTAATGACGTTAGAGGAGAAGACGTTAGAAATTGTGGAAAAACATGTCCCAAAGATACAACAAAGAGGAAAGAGAAGCAGGTTCGAAAGACAAAAGAGGGCATTGTTCCGAAAGAGAAAAAGAGTGACTGCAAAATTAAGTAATTGTAAAGATAACAACATCAGAAAAATATTAAATGATAAACTACAAAGTATCGATGTCGTCATACAGGAACAAATCGAGAAGCATACAGAAAAAGAAGATGACGCTATAGAAGCGATAAAGGCTAACTCAAAGTACTTCTATAATTTCGCAAAAAGAAAGTCGAAAAACCAAGCGACTATCGGACCTTTAAAAAATGAGAACAGTGATTTATCTGATGATCTAACAGAAGTATCTGAAATATTAAAAGCTCAGTATGAATCATCTTTCAGTATCCCAAAAACTGACAAATTGATTGCGATAGAAACGCGTTCTTTGAAGAAGAACCACAAGGGGAAAGTATAACGGATTTCGACTTTACGACGGATGATATTACACAAGCCATAGGGAAACTAAAAACACACTCAGCGGCAGGACCGGATAAATGGAATGCCACACTGATCAAAAACTGCAAGAATGCAATCGCTGAGCCCCTATACTGGATATGGAGACGATCATTAGACACGGGAGAAATACCGGGCATCCTGAAGAGCGCGAACATAGTCCCAATATATAAAGGAGGAGATCGATCCAGGCCAAAAACTATAGGCCAGTGTCGCTTACATCTCATCTCACTAAAATATTTGAAAGAATAGTTAGACAGAAAATCTATGACTTTTTGGAAACTCAGAAAAAATTCAATGATAACCAACACGGGTTTCGATCAGGCAGATCATGCCTATCACAACTAATGGAACACTACAACAACATTATTGATTCACTTGAAAGTAATGAAAACTATGATGTACTATACACAGACTTTGCTAAAGCGTTCGACAAGTGTGACCACGGAATCATAATACATAAACTGAAATATATGGGAATAACAGGAAAAGTAGGGAAATGGATATATAATTTCCTTAGTGAGCGGAGGCAAGTCGTTACAGTACAAGGAGTATCTTCATCAGAATCAGAGGTCCTCAGCTCAGTACCACAAGGAACAGTATTAGCTCCACTACTCTTCATAATCATGCTAACTGACATAGATGAGGACGTTACCAGAGACAGCACAGTAACATCCTTTGCGGATGACACAAAGATCAGTAGAAAAATAAGAAACCCAGAAGACATAGGATCTCTACAAACCGACATAAACAAAATCTACAAGTGGACTGAAGACAACAATATGAAGTTTAACACCGAGAAATTTCAGCTATTACGGTACGGAAAAAGAGAAGACCTAAAGTCCATGGAATATTATACCCCAAATGGACAGGAAATTCAGAGAAATTCCAGAGCAAAAGATTTAGGGGTTGTAATGACAGATGATGCGAAATTTGAAACACAAAATAAGATAGCAGTAAACAGAGCAAAGAGAATAACGGGTCAGATATTGAGAACCTTTAAACGAAGGGATAGGAATGTAATGATTCCTCTACTGAAAACCCTGATATACCCAAATTAAATACTGCTCGGTCCTAACTCCCCATATAAAAAAGAAGACATTAGACAGCTGGAGGGGATCCAAAGAAGCTTCACAGCCAAGATCAATGGGTGCAAAGAACTAAATTACTGGGAAAGGTTACGAGAACTAGACCTATATTCACTGGAAAGGAGAAGAGAGATATACACCATTATTTACACTTGGAAAATAATGGAGAAACTAGTCCCTAATCTTACTCTGAATCCCATAACTCCCCAAACAACGATGGAAAGTAGAAGCGGTAGACTGTGTCGTATTCCCAAATTGAAGGCGAGACAGGGAACATCCTTAACCCTGAAAGAAAATAGTTTTGTAGTGAGAGGACCAAAACTGTTTAATCAGTTGCCCAAAGACCTAAGAAACACGAAGGGAGTTGCAGTGGAAATCTTCAAAAGAAGACTAGACGCCTGGCTCAGAACAATCCCCGATGAGCCGGGCGTACCTGGCTATGTGAGGTGGAGCGCGCAAGAATCCAACTCACTACTTCACCAGGCCAACTCGAGAGGAGGGGCGACAAGCTTGACCTTCGCGAAATGAGAAATCATCGCGCGGAACCTTTGTAAGGTTGTAAGGTAAGGTATATATATATATATACACACTACCAGTCAAAATTTTAAGTACACCTACTAGTTTCCAATGTTTTGCTGCTTACCTCATGACAAACTTCAAATGTAAACTTAACAGGTACTAGAGATGAATTTGCTTACCTGGCTTTCATATTGTATGCTTCTGTGCATCTGCCCTATGCAGTGTGTTGTAACACAGAAGCTTCTTCAAAATGTGTTAATTTACGTCTAGCATGCAACCTAAAATTAATGCCATTCGCTCTGCACAAAGGTCCAAAAACAGTTTAAAAGTCTTTACTGGGGTAGTGTGTTTCTTCAGGAGTATGTTAATACTGTACATGTGTTCAGTTATTAACATGTGCTGCAGGTCTTTACATATAAAATCCTTGCAGAGGAGCTAACTGTGTAGTTTAAGGTATATTTCTGTGTTTGAAAAAGCAAAAATGGGTGCCAAAGCTCATTTAACAATAGAAAAAAGACAGTCGATTGTAACTTTGAGAAATGAGGGCCAATCACTGAGGCAAATTGCAAAAAAATTAAAAGTTTCTGTGAATGCGGTTGCTTGTGCCATTAAACGGTACGAAAAACTAGTGAAAATAAGGACAGAAAAAGGTCAGGGCGACCAAGAACCACAACAGACTCAGAGGACAAGTATATCCGAGTCACCAGTCTGCGCAACAGACGCCTCACAGCACTTGAAATCAAAGCCCAGCTGAACAACTCCAGAAGTACAACAGTTTCAACATCAACCGTTCAGAGAAGACTAAGAGAGGCAGGATTAAAAGGACGAACTGCAGCAAAGAAACCAAAAATGGAATGTTGAGCAGTGGAAATTTGTCATTTGGACTGGCGAATCAAAGTTCGAAGTTTCTGGATCCAAACGCAGAGTATTTGTGCGGCGCAAAGCGGGTGAAAGAATGACACAGCAGTGTTGTGCCAAGAGTGAAGCACGGTGGAGAAAGTGTGATGGTCTGGGGATGTTTTGTAGGGGACCAAATTGGAGATCTCCGCAGTCACTGGAATACTGAACCAACGTGGCTATCGCAGCATTCTACAGCGCCATGCCATCCCATCTGGACTGCGACTAGTTGGTCAACAGTTCATAATGCAGCAAGACAACGATCCTAAACACACTTCCAAGCTGTGTCAAAATTACCTGCAGCAGAAAGAACGGCAACGTCAGCTCACAGTTATGGAATGACCAGCACAGTCCCGGGATCTGAACCCCATCGAACTAGTGTGGGATGAACTGGATCAACGAGTGAAAGCCAAGCAACCATCCAGTAGAAAGAACTGCAACGTCAGCTCACAGTTATGGAATGGCCAGCAGTCCCCGGATCTGAACCCCATCGAGCTAGTGTGGGATGAACTGGATCGACGAGTGAAAGCCAAGCAACCATCCAGTGCTCAGAAGCTCTGGGAACTCTTACAAGAGTGCTGGCAGCAGCTTTCACCAGACTATCTTCTTTCTCTTGTTGAGCGCATGACTCGACTATCTTCTTTCTCTTGTTGAGCGCATGCCTCGAATTTCTTCTGCTGTAATTGCTGCACCATTCTGTGTTTCCTTTCCTTCGTGGTTTTATTCATCATTAATATTTTTCACGTGTTACTTTCGTCAAATAATTTTCACATTATATATATATATATATATATATATATATATATATATACTCCCGCAAGGGGTTCTAAGCTCGTGCTTTTGAGTGCTCTTTGTGCTCGTTTGTACGTGCTTGTTCCTGGAGGTTTCACGTGCGCCCTCCCGGCCCAAGCACCCAAGGATGATGGGGCTCGACCCTGCAGTCATTGGTCTTTTTCCATTTCGACTGTCCCCTCCACCCTTTCTTTTTACTCTGTCTTTCGTCTCACTTTTTCTTTGTTTATCCGCCGAGATATGCCCTTTTAAATAGAGGCGAATCGGTTCTTTCCGAACTTATAAAAAAAAAATATATATACATACATACATATATATTAGGGTGGTCCTTGCTTAGGGGGTGAAATTTCAAGTTGAACATTTTTCAGCTCCCACCCGCAGAAATCGTTCGAATGGTCGAGAAAACTCTAGGTGATTTATTTTTTTAATCGGACAACGTTTACCCCTCCCTCATTGAGCATTACCATTAAGCTAATTTTTTGACTTTCAAGTAAATGTTACATAATTTGTAATGTTTGTTTTTTTCATTCTTTCCAGATTTTCAGTGGTTGGATAACTAATGTGTGTAAAACTGTAAATTCTAATGATTATAATTTAAACTGAATAACTCCTTTAACCATAAGTCAAGCTACCCGTCAGTGGTTGGATAACTAATGTGTGTAAAACTGTAAATTCTAATGATTATAATTTAAACTGAATAACTCCTTTAACCATAAGTCAAGCTACCCGTCAGTGGTTGGATAACTAATGTGTGTAAAACTGAAAATTCTAATGATTATAATTTAAACTGAATAGTGAATAACTCCTTCAACCTTTAAGTAGATAACCTGGATCATGGCAGCGAAGCTGCGCTACCTGATTGCCCCGCAGGAATCGATCGCCGGGTCGCAACTCCCTTCGCAAAAAGAGGTCTTGGCCCTGACGGTCTACAGGATCGACGTCCAGAAGAAGTCACTTCGAGAGGCCGCCAACCAGGTCGTCGAGCTCGTCACCGAGGTGTGGTCCAAGGCGCGAATCCCCCTCCGCCGGAAGGACCACATCGTCACCAAGATTGAGAAGCTCCACAAGGAGTTCAACGATGTGAAGAGGAACAAGGGGCAAGCTGGCGCTGAAGCGAAGCGGGAGGACGAGTTTAGCGAGCGGATGATGAACCTGTTCGACGTCGCTGCCGCTAACGCCATGGAGCTGCTCAAGAACGAGGAGGACAAGGCGTTCCTCCTCGCTCAGCGCGAACCCCGTCGGCGCGGCAAGCTGGGGTCCGTCGACTCGACGCTAGCCGCTGTCGATGCCCGCGCATCTCAACGCCAAGGGGAAGAAGACCGACGGAGGCAGCGAGCCGAGGAAGAAGCGACGACATCTACGGCCCGAGTGGAGCTCGAGTGGTCTTCGTCCTCTTCCAGTGGTGCCGCAAGCGCAGCGGAGAGCGACGACCATGGAGAAGAAGGGAGCCCTCGGGCTCCGAAGCGCTCCAGGCGGGGCACGACGAACATCGTTTCGGCGGCTGTGGCGTCGTCGCTGGATCGCACGAAGGTGACCGACCGAGGAGCTGTCTACGTCCTGACAGAGGTTGCCCGGTCGCTTGGGCACGACGTCGGAGAGCTCAATTTCAACCGCAGCTCCATCCGCCGACACCGGCGCAGGCACCGCTCCAGGCTCAACGTGGCGCTCAAGGAAGAGCTGAGGGCCGGCAATCTTGTCGTTCACTGGGACGGCAAGCTCATGCAGGACTTGACGAGCAAGGAGCAAGTCGATCGGCTTCCCATCTAGGTCTCCGGTAACGGCGCGGTGCAGCTCCTGGGCGTCCCGAAGCTGCCGAGTGGAACGGGCTCTGAGATGGCCAAGGACGTCCTCAACGCGTTGGAGGAGTGGGAGCTCACTGAGCAAGTGAGTGGCTTGTCATTCGATACCACCGCCTCGAACACCGGCCGGAACAACGGAGCGTGCGTCCTCATCGAGCAACACCTCGCGAAAGACTTGCTCTACTTCGCGTGCCGCCATCATGTGCTGGAGCTCCTCCTCGGTGCGGCGTTCACGGCTGTGATGGGCCCCACGTCCGGTCCTGACGTGACCCTCTTCAAGCGTTTTCAGGAGCGCTGGGATTTCCTGGACAGAAGCCAGTACGAGTCCGGCGCTGTGCACCCCGATGTCGCTCCTCTGCTCACCACTGTCGACACGGAGTGGTTTGAGAAGGCGATAGTCGAGCGCAAGGACCTGCGCGACGATTACCGTGAGCTGCTCGAGCTCACCCTCCTCTTCGTCGGTCACGTCCCCCGGCGAGGAGTGCGTTTCCGAGCTCCCGGGCCGATTCACCACGCCCGCTGGATGGCGAAGGCAATCTACGCCTTGAAGGTCTGGATGTTCCGACAGCAGTTCAAACTCACGGCGAGGGAGGAGAGTGGCCTCCGGAGCATCTGCATCTTCGTCTGTCGGGTCTACGCCAAGGCGTGGACGGAGGCTCCGATCGCCGCAACTGCCCCCCGAAATGACTTCGCCCTCCTCAAGGACCTGCTGGCCAACTCTGACATCAACCCTGCGGTGGCCAAGGCGGCGCTGACCAAGTTCCAGAACCACCTCTGGTACCTGTCGGAGGAGCTGGTGGCGCTGGCGCTGTTCGATCCGGGGATCGCCGTCGATCAGAAGAGGAAGATCATCGCCTCTCTCCACGACCGGGTCGGTGAGGAGTCCCCGGCGAAGCGGCCCACGCTGCCAAACCGAGTACTCGCCGGGCTTCAGTTGGAAGACCTGGCGTCGTCCAACACACGAGGTTTCTTCGAGAAACTTCGACTGGAGGACGGCTTCCTCGAGGTCGACCCGGAGACCTGGCCGAAGCGGGAAGACTGCCAGACAGCGGCGGCACGTGTGGGAGGGCTCGCCGTAATCAACGACCATGCCGAGCGAGGAGTTGCCCTCGTCCAAGAGTACAACCGGACGCTGACCCACGACGAGGAGCAACTCCAGTTCCTCCTGCAAGTCGTCGCTCGCCACCGCTGCCAGTTTCCGGACTCTCGGAAGCGAACCCTACAGACCCAGGATCGCTAACCGGGCAACAACTCCGGGGGTAAAAGTTCAAGGTCGATGAGGGAGGGGTAAACGTTGTCCGATTTAATAAAAATTCAACTAGTGAGTTTTCTCAACCATTCGAATGATTTCCGGGGGTGGGAGCTGAAACTTCCCAACTTTGAATTTTAAGGACCACCCTAATATATATACACACACACACACACACATATATATATATATATATATATATATATATATACTAGTGATGGATCGAGTGGTCGGTTTTTCACAACCGCGGTTGCGGTTGTGTTTGCGGTTGTCGAATTTTTCCCAACCGCGGTTGCGGTTGCGGTTATCATATACTAGGAAAAATGCCTAATTATTAACTGGATTTAGCCACTATAGTGCGATTTAGCCACACTTGGTACATAATATATACTAAATAGTATTTATTTAGTAAATACCTTATGTTGAACACAAGTTTTGCAATACACCACTACCGCTATTTGTGTGTTGCAAAACTTGTGTTCAACATAAGGTATTTACTAAATAAATATTATTTAAATGAAGTATATTCTAAACTTATATAGCTATTATGAAAGAATAGGTCAAATTAATTGAAACCATATTTTGCACTAAGTGTGTTACCAGGATGAGGGACGAGGACCCATCGCCCTGTTCATCCCACCTACCACTTTCCCCAGCCTCCACCCATTGGAAAGTTATGGATTATTATTCATTTGAAAAACTGATGTCAAACTTACTTACTTCATGGAGCTCACAGAGTAATAACTTAGAGCGCAGTTTAAACCAATTTTACTACGGCAGCCGTATGACGTCACGTTTAAGCACGCATAAAAGGAGACCCATCATTTTCTTTTTAAAAAAAGAAATATTTCTAATTAACCTAAAATTAAAATTAACTAAGCTTTTACAACCGCAACCGCACTTATGGAACGGCGGTTGCGGTTGTGAATTTTTGTGCGGTTGTAGTGCGGTTGCGGTTATTCGATCCATCACTAATATATACTGCATATATATACTGTACAGTATATATATGTTACGCCCCGTTTGTGTAATTGCTCAATTCATGAACTGAGCAATATAAATGCCCATTTCATGTAATGGGCAACTTACTGCCCATTACATGAAATGGGTATTTATATTGCCCAGTTCGTGAAATGTGCGGAATTTTGCTTGCCAATTTCATGAAATGGGCATCTGTATGAAGGAAAATTAAAATTTCGAATGAATCATTTATTACAAAAGTAAAACATTAAAAAGAGAAGGCAAGTGATTTGTGACTGTGACAGGCGCTGTTGCAACGAAGATTATTTTTCAAACATAAACATCGTTTAGTTAGACAATTACTTCTACAATGGCACCTCTTGAACCCTTGCCTTCCACAAACATTTTGTAGTTTAACGATTTCGCGAATGCTTAGTTTGTTTGAGAGAATATCACTAGATTTAAGACCAGTATAGTTAACAGATTCAAACTGATTCCTTGAAAGTTTACCACTTATTACTCCGACTTTTGTTCGTACTCTGTAGCCACCGTCGTCCTTAGCAAGAATTATACGTATTATATTAGGAGGATCACGTTTACTACGATCAAATTGAGATACTGTAACTGCTACATTATGACCAACGTCGACCACTGGCAACGTTTTTTTACTTCGCGTCAACATTTTTTTATGCTTGTAGCACTATGCCCTCAATGAGCTTTTTGTCGTGCGAGTAGAGCAGGGTGTACAGTGCATCGTCTTGTGATACGTCCTTAGATGATACTTGCAGCACGGTTGTTCCAAGCGCAGGCGAGTGGTCTGGCTCAAGCGGTGGTGGTGCAGGTGTTTCAGCAGCATTTTCTTGTGCTGGCAATGTTTAGGCGTTGTAAATGGGCAACTTACTGCCCATTACATGAAATGGGCATTTATATTGCCCAGTTCGTGAAATGGGCGAATTTTGCTTACCAATTTTGTAAAATTGTATAAGATTTTAAAGGTCATACACGTGATTGCCCATTTCAAGAACTGGGCAATATAAATGCCCATTTCATGTAATGGGCAGTAAGTTGCCCATTACATGAAATGGGCATTTATACTGCCCAGTTCGTGAAATGGGCGGAATTTTGCTTACCCATTTTGTAGAATTGTATAAGATTTTAAAGGTCATACACGTGATTGCCCATTTCACGAACTGGGCAATATAAATGCCCATTTCATGTAATGGGCAATAAGTTGCCCATTTCATGAAATAGGCAATTATATTGCCCAGTTCATGAATTGGGCAATTACACAAACAGGGCGTAACATATATATATATTAGGGTGTCACTAGGTAATAGGGGGAAAATTAAACGATGGATATTTTCCTATGACACCCCCTAAAATTGTTCCATTTGGTGTAAAACATACGGAAGAGAAATTTGGTCCTGATTGGTCATCATTTAAAGGTCGCCCTCGTCACTGAAAACAAGACCCATTTGTTGACGTCAACAAGCTGTTCAGTGTTCACAGCTTGGGCCGAACCAGATAATAAAAAACAAGGCAATTTGGTGAAATAACGAAAGTAAGACACTTAAAAACGCAAAGAATACAAACAGTTTATTATATAATCAAAATAGAAGACATAATTTGGCGAATAATGGTACAAAATGGAGAAGCAACAAAAGCAAAACTTTGAGAAATAAAATACATATACAGTAGCAGAATAATTGGTGCTCATACGCTGATCAGTGATTAGTTCTTTCGCGTTCTCACTAATGCTGATTTGTTCGGAGCTGGGTGTTGCTTTCTGTGGTCAGTAACAACTTGAACGAGGAACTGGAGCTGTTCTTCTTTCACTGTCAACTTTCCGTTCAGCTCCTTCACCAGAGCCACGGCCCGTTCTGCTCTGTCGTTCACCACTGCAAGTTTGGAGACCACATCCCGAGCTTGCACGTATTCAGAGTTTGACGTCCATGAACTGGGATGGTGGAGCAGAAAGCAATCTGGCAACTGAAGTTTTGAGAAGAATCCTCGGGTGTTCTTTGTGATCAGTTGCTCCAGTCCTTTGCTGTCACTGAGGAACATAGTATCAAGAACCAAAGGTCGTTTTGGCGGCATGTGAGGGGCTTCTTGATCTAACGCTGCAACCATGCTGCACTTCACTTCCATCGATATCCTCTCATCAAAGAACGCCAGACCCACTGCCTCCTCCGAATGGTACCACAGGTGCGCAGACAGCTTCTTGGTGGTACCATCAGAGATCTTCTTGTGCGGGTATCGAAGGAGCGTCCTCATCAATTCCCAATCATTCAGCGGAGCTTCGATGGACAGATGAGCTGTTGCCCACGCTTTCATGTAAACTAGAACAGAAAAGAAGCAGATATCTCGAATTCCGCGTTCCTCAGTGTTCGTCAGTTTAAACTGCCTTCGGAAGAGCCAGATCTTGATGGCATAGAGCCCCTTAGCCATCCATCTCGCCCGGTGCATAGCACCAGGGGCGCGGAAGTTTAGTCCCTTGTATGGAACTCCTCCAAGAAAGATGACGGAAAGATCGAGGAATTCCTGATAGTCATCACGAACTTGAAGTGCTTGTGATTTTGCAAACTCAATGAGCTCCGTTCTATGCTTAAAAATAGCTGCTTTGGTGAACGCATCTGTGTCCGCAGTTTGGAACTGTTGCTGGTCAATGCGGGTCCAATAATCATGGAAGCGCTTGAAAAGCAGAATTTCTGGACCGGTAGATACTGAATCTAGCGATGCTGCGAATGCCGCCTGTAGCACCAACTCCAGTACATGGTGTCTGCACGCGCAGTGTAACAGGTCACGTCCAACTTTTTCTTCCAGAAGAACACAAGTTCCTCCACGGTGGCCTGTGTTTGTCGCGGTTGTGTCGAAACACATAGATTTGACATGATCGGTCACTCCCCATTCATTCAGGCAATCTATGATGGCATTTGTTTGTGCCAGCGCGGTTCCTGACAGAAGTTTTGGCACCCCGAGGAGCTGCTCTGTCCCGGAGCCAGATACAAGAATAGGTAAGCGGTCAACATATTCTCGTGACGTCAGATCTTGCATGAGTTTTCCGTCTCAGTGAACAGTCAACGGACTATTGCCTTGGAACTCGCTCTTCAGTTGCCGAGCCTTAAGGGTACGGAATTTTTCACGCTGACGATGAATGGATCCACGATTGATGTTGTAGTCGCTAGCATCATGCCCTAAGCTAGAAGCTGCCTCAAACAGCAGATATGTGGCCTTTCTTGACGAGAGTTGCGTGCGATCAAGCGCTGCCGCCAATTCCGATGTCATGATGTTCTTCGTTGCTCTTTGTTTAGACGCTAACGAACCACCACATGCTCCTTTTTCTTCGCTATCATCTGAGCTGGAGGATGAGGACTCCAAAACCGCTTCGTTGGATACTGCCTCCATTTCAGCTGCTGATCGCTTTCTTCGTTTCTCCTCTTCCTCCCGACGTCGAGTACAATCTTTGACTTGGCGCTGATGGGTCATGTCCAAACCTGCCATTGAACCTGGACGTCCTTTCTGGCGCTGCTGCTGAAGGAACTCCCAATCCTCTGGGTACTTGACCAATTTCTCACAATCAGCGTGGGCGATGTCAAAGAGACGATCGAGGGGTTCAATGAATTCTTTTTCTTTCGTCTTGTGTGAATCGCTCGTCTTTGAGGCGTGTTTTTTGAGTCCTTTCCACTTCTCGAAGACTTTATCCAGTTTGCTGACGCAGTGTGTCTCGAGTCTGGTTGGAATGTGAGCTTTCTCCCAGAAGGACATCACTGCTCGAAGTGACTTCCTCAACGCGTCACGTATTGTCATTTTCTTTTCATGGTGAAGGTAAAGGAAGTAACCGAAGCTTGCATCCTTTCACCTCATCAACCGCTGCCCCTAATAGGTATATACACTTCCGGGTTTCCATCACCAGAAATCACGTAGCTGAAATGAGAAACGGTGAATCGTTAAGTATTGTTCACTTTATTTCTCAGATATTCAGACACACACAGATACACACACACATATATAGAGATATATAGATATCTAATGAACGATTATGGAGACGCCGCGCAAGCATTAAACTTTGGAAGGCGGGGGCGACCTTTTATAGTTATTCAAATAAAAAGATTTTTCAGTCACCATGTTTTCTTTACCAATGGAATAGATTCGCGGGGTGTCAGCATGAAAATTTCAAACTTTGCATTTAAGTGACACCCTAATATATATATATATATAATATATATATATACACACACATATATATACATATATATACAGTGCCCGCGAAAAGTATCCGATCACTCAAGAAAATACAATAT
>JAJOZX010014525.1:52500-55000 GCA_023014485.1 Bathynomus jamesi | reverse complement strand
GACCATATGTGCCTGACCCGGTTCGCTGCTTTGGCTGCAACCGGTTCGGCCATGTTAGCTCTGCGTGCCGCCGTGAGGGTAAGCTATGTGTCCGCTGCGGTGGGCCTGCGCACCCTACCCCGTGCACGAAGCCCCCGCGTTGCTCAAACTGTTCGGGGGCCCACCCTTCCTCTTCCCGGGACTGTCCCGTTTTCAAGTTTGAATTTGAGGTGCGGTCCTTAAGGACTACCGAATTCCTTAGTGCGCGGGAGGCGCGCGATAAGATCCGTGACCGGAGCCGCGGCGGGGGTTGTCCTACGCTGCGGCTCTTGGCCCTGGCGGGCCCTCGGGCCCCTCCCGTGCTACCCCGGCGTCTACTGGAGTGGTGCCCCCCCTGGAAGTCCCGGGGGTTGGTGGTCCTCCTGGCGCCGCGGGTCCTTCTTGTTCCTCTGTCTCACTTTCTGACATCCCATCTGCTTCCCTGCCTACAAGTGCCCCTTCTCCCCCTCCGGCCTTGGGGTCTGGATCCTTGCCTACTCGTCTCTCGGGTGGGGAGGGGGATGCCCCGAAGGAGAGGAGGAAGCGTCGCCGTGGTCGGAGTCCTTCCGACCCGACCCTGATTGCTGCTCGCCTTGCTTCCCCTTCTTCCCCGTCTTCACCGGAGGGGAAGCGGCGCGCTGTTCCTGATCCGCTCGGGACTTCCCCCCCCCCTATACGGAGCGCTGGTGGGGCGTCACCTCCCGGTGCCCCGACCAGTGTCCGGGTGTCGGTCGAGGTGCATTGCCCCATGACACCCTCGATTACTGACTCTGTTCCCATGATAGACCCGGTCGAGAGGGGCCTGGCCCTCCTTCATGGAGTCTCTCTCTCTCCGGCTCCTGCTGAGAGTGGTCGGGTCTCTCCCCTGGATCTACCTCTCCCACTTGTGGTCGACCTTTCCTCTCCCCCCCGTCAGTGCTTGTCTGGTTTGACGAGCCCTCGAACAGCTGGTTCCCCCCGGTCCCCCTCTTGTGGGGAGTTGGGGGTTTCGGCTGGGCCCGACTCGTCGTCTCTCCCCCCGCCGGAGAGCCCCCCTCTGACCTCCCTGTTCTACTCTCCACTTCTCGTCCTACTACGGGTGCAGCAGATGCGGAGTCGGTGGCCCCTACCCCCCCAGTTTTGGGTGAGTCGGGGAAACCGATTCCGTCCCTGGTTACGGACCGTTGAGTTTGCTGCTCAGCTTGGTCCGTGGCTATTTCGCTGTTTTCTCTGCCTCTTATAATGCCGCTTCCCCTTACAGTTCCATCTTGCATTGGAACTGTAGGGGGCTTTTAGCTAACTGGGAGAACCTTGCCTCCCTGCTGGAGAGCGAGCGGCCTTCCTGTGTTTGTCTCCAGGAGACTATCCTGGCTGCGCGGGGACTCCCTCGTCTCTCTGGATATGTTGGTTTCCCTTGCACCCCGGATGAGCGCACACGCCGGCGGGGTGCGGCGATTTACGTGCATCATTCGTTACCATCGCGTGGTGTGCCTCTTCGCACTTCCTTGCAGGCTGTGGCTGTGCGGCTCTTTTTAGATCGCCAGTACACTGCCTGCTCGGTTTATATTCCTCCTCATGACCCTCCTTCTCGCGACGCGGTTCGCGAATTGGTGCTGCAACTACCCCGACCGTTTCTCCTCCTCGGGGACTTTAACAGTCGCGACCCGGCTTGGGGAGATGTTCGGTCGACTAATGTTGCTGGTATTTTACTCTCCTTAATGGAGGAACTTTCCTTTGCGTGTCTCAATTCCGGTGAACCTACTTACTTCCACGAACCCACGGGTTCATTTACCTGTATTGATCTCTCCTTGGTGTCCCTCGATGCCTTACTCGATTTTTCGTGGAAGGTGTTGGGGGACTCTTATGGCAGTGATCATTACCCAGTCTGTCTTGAGCCGGTCGGTCCGCAGCCGGGCTTTTCGTCTCGACCGAGGTGGTGCCTTGCGCGGACTGACTGGCCATCTTTCAGAGCTCGTTCCGTCATTGTCCGTTCGGTGTTGAGCTTTGGCTCGGTGGATGAGAGCTTGGAGTTCTTCGAGCGGGTGGTGATGGGCGTCGCGGAAGACTGTATTCCTCGTTCTTCCGGTAACCCGCGGACTCGTAGCGTCCCGTGGTGGACTCCAGCATGTCACCAGGCGGTGTGCGAGAGGAAGAGGGCAACGCGCCGCTTCCACCGCACCCGGCGCGCGGGCCACTTGATTGAGATGCGGCGGGCGAAGGCTTTCGCCCGTCGGGCCTCTTGGCGTGCTTTTGTGTCCGGCATCTCCTCATCTACCCCTTCTGCTGCTGTGTGGCGGAAGGTACGTAGTATCGAGGGGAGGCCGGTCCCTGCTAGTCGCCCTGTCCTTCGGGACGGGGACGGCTTCCTTTCGGATCCTGCTGCTGTGGCTGATCGGCTGGCCGGTGCTTTTGCTGCGGTTTCCCGTTCGCCTTCGGCTGCGAATCGCCCTTTATCGGAGGTTACGTTCCCGCCCCCTGGGAACGAGCCCTATAACCATCTCTT
>JAJOZX010014525.1:37500-45000 GCA_023014485.1 Bathynomus jamesi | reverse complement strand
AATGTTTCAACTTCTTTCAAGAAATATCACGAGCATTTTAAGGCACTTTCAATAATATATATGTAACAATTACAACAAATAACTACATTCGTTTCATTTGCAGTCTGTCTCTTGCGCAACATGTTTGTGCTAGTGAATATTTAAAAATATCGTTGTCAAGTAAGTCATGTATATTTATAATATGTCTGTGAGTACCTTATTAGTAGTCTCCTTGATACATTTCAAGAACCATAAAACTGATCAGGTAAGATTTCAATTCTCATGTCACTTTGATGACATAAATTAAGTCAATTGATGTCTTACAATGGGAGCGTTTTTACCTCATCTGGTTGGACAAGTATGACAACACCAAGGTCGCCAGGGTGAGGAAAAGCATGGAGGGTACAGTCGAGGAGGCCATGAAGCAGCAGTCCAACGAAGTGGGCAGCAACAGTGGAGGCAGCAACAACAAGGAGGAGGAGGAGGATGACTTCTTCAGTGCTGTCATCCAGACAAAAGAGAGCAGCAGAAGCCACAGGTCACTCAAGGGCAGGGCCCAGAACTTGGTCAAGACCTGGCTGGAGACCAACTCCAAGGACTTGCTGACAGATGCTGCCTTCTTGGGTGAGCAAGTGTTGGTGGACTTGTTCATCAAGTTCAACACAGCCATCCCCTCCAGTGCTGCAGTGGAGCGTTTGTTCTCTATGGGCAAGGACATCCTGAGGGCCAAGAGATCATCCCTGTCTGATGAAAACTTTGATATGCTAATTTTCATGAAGGGCAACATGCATCTCATGGACAAAATGGAGAACGAGAAGAAGAGGGAAAATTAGATTATATATATATTGTGTTTTTCATTTTTTTATAATAAAAGTTAACGTTAACGGTTTATCGGTAACTTCCGTTACATGTTTAACGAATTAACGGATTAACGGATTAACGGTTAACGAAGTTAACTTTTTGGTTAACGGATTAGCGGTTAACGAAGTTAACTTTTTGGTTAACGGTGCCCACCACTGTGTAATTCTTGGGAGAGAAAGTCAAGCATATCGTCAATCGGCACTTTTGTAAACAATGAACAAACGTCAAAACTAATCAATCTATCGTTAGTTTCAGTACGTGCATTATTCAATTTTTCAGTAAGATCCATGGAATTTTTTACATGTGAATCAGAGATAGTTCCGAGACTTGTCAAAGTCTTGTCCCCCATTGTCCTCCTTGATAATGTGAATATATCAGCGCTCGGACTTTGTGTTTCCTTTTCCCTGTGGTTGTTTGCTTATATATATATATATATATAATTTAGTGTGGACCAAAAAAATGAAGGTTTAAAAATCTTTGTTCCACATGAGTAATGTTATTCCTTTTGCTTACCTTAATCAAATTACAAAATTTGAAACCTCTACGTCAAGTTTTAGGGGTCCCGAGAAAATTGCACTTTTCCTTTTAATGCTGAAAAAATTAGTTTTTCCTCATTTTCATAAGTTCTGCTTTATTTTTTGTTGGAAATTCTTTACGATTCTTGAAAACTGTTTTGAGCAGGTATTGTTTGTCCTCTTCTTTAGTTGTCACTGCTTGATTAAATTTTTCAATCAATGCAACACCCCGCTCAGCTGTGTCATTTGTCACTCTAAGGGCACGAACTCTAGCACAGCCTCTTTGGTACTCAGGATCTATTCCCCATGTTGATGCAGAATTTTCAGTGAAGAGAGAATTGAGATGTAGAGCATCAAAAGAGATTTAGTCCTTGAAGTAACAAAATCAGAAATCCTTTTTTCTTTAAAAGAAGCTAGGGTTACCTTTGCTTCTAAACGTTTCAGTCCCTTATTTCTTGGAGGCATTTTGATATTATTTCGCATTTGCTCCTTTTCTTCAAGGGATATGCTTTTGTCAAAGAAGCTTAATCCAACAAGTGTTTCTGAGAGGTACCACAGATGTCGTTTAATGGCATTTTGGGCTTGCTTGATAACACTTGATATCAAAGAATTTTCCTCCATTATTGCAAGATCTTGCAAAAATTTAAGATCAACATTTGGGGCTTCCTCTGGTTGAGAAGCTTTTGCCCAAGATTTTGTGTATACCAATGCAACAAATAAACAAATTTCTGTTATTGCATCAAGTTCTTTTTTAGTCATCTTAAATTGATTTTGGAGAAGAAAAAGCTTAAATGCATAAATTCCTTTTGCCATCCATCTTGCATGATGGTACGCTCCAGGTCTCTTCAAGGGAGTATTAGAAATGCTTTCTTCTCCAAAAAACAAGAGAACAAGTTGAAAAAATTCTTTATAATCATCTCTTGGCTGTTTAGAGTTGAGTGCCTCCTTCATGATTAAGACTGTTTGATTTTTTAAATCTTGAACTCTTTCAATTATTCTGCAGCTTTGGGAATCAACAGCAGTTGTGATTTGAGAATGATCCATAAAATCCCAGTGAGTTTTGAATCTTTTGAAGATTGGAATATCAGGTTCAGAGGAATGGCCCATAGAAGTCCGGAAGACTTGAGATAGGACAATCTCATAAATATGGTGTCTGCAGGCTAAATATAAAAGCTCTTTCCAAGTTCTTGTTCAATTTTAGTGCAAGCTCCAGCATGGATTTTGTTTTCCTTATTAATAATTTTCTCTGAAATAATGATCTAAGATTGTTTTTGTACTCTATTAACACCAAAAATTTCTTAAATAAGAAGAAATTTTTTCATAAGTTGCAACTCAAGAGTTGAGTTGATCATTGATGTTCTAAGCGCGCCTATTCATTGGAAAATTTTTATGTCATTAA
Source organism: Bathynomus jamesi (assembly GCA_023014485.1). Taxonomy (NCBI): domain Eukaryota; kingdom Metazoa; phylum Arthropoda; class Malacostraca; order Isopoda; family Cirolanidae; genus Bathynomus; species Bathynomus jamesi. The sequence continues at coordinate 42,246 of JAJOZX010014525.1, read as the reverse complement.
ATCTCGGGACCCCTAAATATTCTCATATTTGACCAAGATTTTGCTGACATGTCTATCTGGTCCAAAGGAACAAGGGCATTAATGTGGAACAAGGATTTCTTCAACTTTATAATTTACCCCCCATTTTGGTCCACACTAAATTGTGTATATATATATATATATATATATATATATATATATATATATATATATATATGTGTATATATATATATATGTATAATATATATATATATGTATATATATATTATATATATATATATACACATATATATATATATAACATATATATATATACACATATATATATATATATATATATATATATATATATATATATATATATGTGATGTGATCAGTCTTTCAAGAGATGTGATCAGTCTTTCAAGAGATGTGATCAGTCTTTGAGATGTGATCAGTCTTTCCTTGTGAACAGACGTGTTTTATCGAGTGTCAAGTGTTATCAATTGAATAAGTGGTTTTCGTTGAAGTGTTTTAAAAAAAAAGTGTTCCGTGCATTCTTAACTAAATTACTTCGTGCTACTAATCATTCATTAACGAATATATTTCATTTATTGACGTTATTCAGTACTATATTATTTGATCAAACCAAGGCTACTGCACGTGGCTTGCCTTGTTTGTTTTTCAAATCAATCAGAAAACGTGCAGTCATAAGGTTCATTTTTCCGTGCTTCGAGAGGTCAGGTAGTGTGTCAGAAACCGTGTGAAAAAAAGGAAAAAATCGGGTCGAATCGCGGAAAGATAAGTGTTATAAATACTCTTATTTTACAGATCTTTTGTCGGTAGCTTAATTCTATATTAATTTAGTATAAATTTGTTACAAGAACCTGTTTCTGCATTTCAAGAACGCGGTAGACCTACGCTGTAATTTATTAATTTCGAAACGCTCGTTTTTTGTTTTGTTTTTTTTGTTGTTCAACTAATTAAAAGCATGGCACCCCCGTCAAGTACTTGCAGTCGCTGTGAAGGGAAATTTGCTGCTTACGCGTTTACAATGGCTAATAATAATGAACAGTTAGTTTGCAGGTGGTGCTCAAGCATGGAAGTGCTGAGGAACGAGTTAGAACGTGAGAGGGAGGCCAGGGTGAGACTTGAAGAAAGCGTGATGCTCCTGACGGCAAAATTAGAATCCCTTGAGACTCCAGTTACGACCCCTCCTGCCTCAGTTTCTACTAATAATATAAATAGTACTAATAGCCCTCTCTCTTCCCCTAGTTCCCAACCCTTCGTTCGAGTGCGAAATGGAGCCCCATTGAGAAAAGCAAAGACTGTCTACCAGTAATAACAAGCAATAAGTTTTCTGTTTTAGGTTTCGAAGATGCTGATGAACCGGAAATACGACTCGTTGGCGATTCCATTGTTCGAGGGCAGCTCGAGGAATTCTGTGGGAGAAACCCTCGTCGTAGGCGCCGTTACTGCTACCCTGGTGCAAGGGTGGAGGATATAACTAATAGTGTTGACCATTTTACAGACGGTACCACCGAGGACACAACGTATGTTATTCATGTCGGTACTAATAACGTTTTAAATTCTAGATCGGAAGAACTGCTGGCTAGGTATAGGGACTTATTAGAGCGACTAAAGGAGAAAACTAATAAGATTGTTTTAACAGGTATACTTCCTCGAATTATCCAACGAAGCGATTTCTACAGCAAGGCGACCTATATTAACAATAACCTAAAGTCTCTTTGCCAACAGGAAGGAGTGCATTTTGCAAATTTTTGGAACAGTTTCTACGGCAGGAGGGACTTGTTCCTCGAAGATGGACTTCATTTAATGACGTTGGAGCTGCGCGTTTAGGAAGACTATTTCATAATACTGTCTCTTCTTTTCAGGCTGCCGCAACCCGAACGGTCCCAGCGTAAATTCCACAAATTTCCCCTGCGCTCGCGAAGGTGTCGCAATTACAAACAATTTGAAGGTTCTATCCTTAAATGCTCGTAGCCTACGAAATAAAATAAACGAATTTTTTTCTTTAATTGCTTGTAAAGACTATGATTTAATTGCGATAAATGAATCGTGGCTTAGCACTGAAACACGTGACTTTGTAGGGGAGTATCAAATTAAAGGTTATAGACTTTTTGTTAAAAACAGAATAGGTAGGCGAGGAGGCGGTGTTATGTTGTATATCAAAGATAATATTGCGAACGTTATAGAAGTAAAGCACTCAATTCCAGAACCGATAGATTCGACTATAGCAGAACTTAAATTGAACGATTTCAAACTTCTTGTTGCGGTTATATATAGGCCCCCTAATCAAACAGCTGATACGGACGAAGCGTTATATCGTGAACTAAAGAGAATAATCGGTAGTGAGCAGGCTTTAGTTATGGGTGACTTTAATTGCGCCAACGTGAATTACGATACAATGCAGGGAGACGCGGAAGGTAATCGTTTAGTTAATTTTCTCGAGGATAGCTTTCTTATTCAAAAGGTTGGGGAACCTACGAGGTTGGACAGTATTTTAGATTTAGTAATAACTACGGATGATAGGCTAATTACTGATCTTCAAGTAATAGAACCGTTAAGCAATAGCGATCACAATATGGTAGAGTTTGTCCTCTCAGTAAGTCACTCGAAACCAACTAACTCGACTAAAATTCCTAACTTCCAGCACGCAGACTTTAGTAAATTTCGAAATAAATTTTCACACGTCAATTGGGAAAACGTAATGGGGAACTCCAACGCAAAACTAATGTGGGAATCGTTCGAAACGGTATTTAGGACTATAAATGAGGAATGTGTACCGTACAAAATTAAGCGTGCGAAAGTAAACAAGCCCTTGTGGTTTACTTCTAGAGTAGGAGACATTATAAAGAGTAGAGATAGGGCTTATAGGCTATAAGTGCGATAAAGATAATCTGTTGTTACGAAACAACTACATATCTCTAAGGCGTGAAGCGAAAAGTGTAATAAAAAAGTCCAAGCGCGAATTTGAAATCTCCATAGCTCGTGACGGTAAAGAAAACCCCAAGCGATTCTTTCAATACGTCAATAATAGAAATCCAGTAAAAAGTGTCTTGGGGCCTTTGAAAAATGTAAACGGAGATCTAGTTTCTGAAAACAAGGAAATGGCTACCTTGCTAAACGAATTTTTTACGTCAGTTTTTACTATAGAAGATGTAACGAATATCCCTACGGTCATAGACATAATACCTTTTGATAATGGTAATATTTTGGATAATATCGTGGTTAGTGAAGGGAGGTAATGCGCTATATTGATAAAATGAAAACGCGTAAATCACCGGGGCCGGATTCCATATATCCCATACAACTAAAAGAATTAAAAGATAGCATTGTTGTGCCGCTAACAAAGATTTTTAATGCGTCTATTTCTGAGGGGTGCGTACCAGATAATTTCAAGTTAGCAAACGTAACACCTATCTTTAAGAAAGGCGATAAAGGTGCGGCGGGAAATTATAGGCCAATCAGTTTAACGTCTGTTGTAGGTAAGCTACTGGAATCAATAATTAGGGATCGTATAGTCGAACACTTAGAAGTGCATAAACTAGTTAGAAATACGCAGCACGGTTTTAGGCGAAACAAATCTTGCTTAACTAATCTTTTAGAATTTTTCCAAAGCGTGGTTGACGTTTACGATAGACATCGGGCGGTTGATGTAGTGTATTTAGATTTTCAAAAAGCGTTTGACACCGTGCCGCACAAAAGACTCATTGAAAAAACTAAGGCTCATGGAATCAGGGGTGTAGTAATAAATTGGCTAGAAGAGTGGTTGCGAGGTAGGAAACAGAGGGTGGTCGTTGATGGAGCGGAGTCGTGTTGGGCTAATGTAGCGAGTGGCGTTCCTCAGGGTTCTGTATTGGGCCCCTTGCTTTTTCTATATATATTAACGATTTAGATGTCGGCCTAGTCAGTACAGTTTCAAAGTTTGCGGATGACACGAAGCTGGGTGGTAGGGCGATTAATGACGAAGATAGAGGTAAAATCCAGGAAGATCTGAATAAAATCGTTGATTGGTCAGTCACATGGCAAATGAGATTTAACGTTGATAAGTGCAAAATTTTGCATATAGGTTCGCGTAACGGTAATTTTGCGTATAGTATGTCAGGGAAAGATTTAACAAGCGTAGAGCAGGAAAAAGATTTAGGAGTTATAGTCACTGGTGATTTAAAAGTAGCGAAACAAAGTACAGCAGCGGTCAATAAGGCGAACAAAGTGTTAGGTTTTATAGCTCGAAATTTTGAGTACAAATCGCGCGATATTATAGTTCCTCTTTATAAATCATTAGTTAGACCCCATTTGGAGTACGCGATCCAATTTTGGAATCCGTATATGCGCAAAGATATAGACAAAATCGAAAGAGTTCAAAGACGAGCAACTAAGATGATTCCGTCGCTTAGGTCAAAGTCGTACGAGGATAGGCTTAAGAGTTAAAATTGACAACACTCGAGACTAGGAGGCTAAGGGGTGATCTAATCCAGGTTTTCAAAATTATGAATGGGTTCGATAACGTAGATAGAGATAGCTTTTTCGAAATATCTCAATATAATAGGACTAGAAATAACGGGTGTAAGTTGACAAGTAGAAGGTTCGAGACAGCAGTTGCCAAAAACTTTTTTACGCATAGAATAGTAAATAGCTGGAATAGTTTGCCGGTAGAAGTAATTAGTAGCATTCTATAAACATGTTTAAAAATCGATTAGACATATGTTGATAGATTGGGTATAGTTTAAGGTAGTAAAAGTAAGGCTTTGTGGTGATCGATCC
>JAJOZX010014525.1:17500-20000 GCA_023014485.1 Bathynomus jamesi | reverse complement strand
CAACTTAATAAATGCATGAACGAGAATTTATATATAGTAAGCAAAAATTATTAAGATTATAACGATGATGTTTGCATACTAGTTTTTAATGCAAAAGTGACTTCGAATCTAACTCTGACTTCGAATCTAACTCTGACTTCGAATCTAACTGAAATCTCTGGGGGCGGTTGTCCCTCTTAGATGCAACCTATTGACTTGAACTCTTATCAAGTATCTCTATAAATCTCTGGGGCGGTTGGCCGTTTTGGCGCAACCTTCTGACTTGACCTCTTATCAAATATTCTTATCGAATGTGTCAAAAGTAATAAAATTCAATTAGGATTATAGATTTTACATAATTAATTAGTTACACGTATTAGGTAATTAAAAAAAAACGAACTTAGAGGACTTACAATTAATTGAAAGTACATCTCACGGTTTTAAAATTGAATTTTGACACACAATTAATTTCGACTAGTAAAATTCATAGCCATATACTGTAGTAGTATGTCAATTTGACTATAATTTTCGTTTGATACCTTACAAATGGTACAATAACACTTTAAGGACAGTTACTCACGATTAATTGAAAATAAAAATAAAAATACAGATTAAAAATATGAATCAGTTATGCATTTCAACGAGCTAAATACAATTTTATAATATTCTAAAAAAATAAAAGTAAATCGAGCCATAGATGAGTTTCGACTAAGAATAAAAAGTTATTGAAATGGAAGGGAAGCATTTCGAACAATCTTTTCTTTTAATAATTTCAGGTAAATTTTATATTAAAAATTATTTTTAGATAAAAGAAAATATTAAAAAAGTTTAATAATTTTTGCAGGTTAAGTAGAAAAATCATACTCTTTCGTTGAATGTTGATAGAATTTGAATTATTTAATTTTTTTTTTTTTTTTTTTTGAAAACTTGTTTGCATATAGACAAATACATCTGTTTTATTGCGTAGAAGTTTTATTAAAAATTAAATGACTGAAATTTAGGGTATGTGCGGTCATACGGGTAAATTTCCCGATCGTACAGAGCAGGATAAATTAGGTACATGATCGATTAATTGTTACGCTATTTCTGTCATCATATAATCAAAATAATTATTAAACTCGTTAAAAACTTTTGTAAAAACGGTTTTGGTCGACACTGGGTTCAACTGGGGTTGGGGTGTTAAAATAAAAATAAAATAAAAAAAACAAAGTTTGGAGTACTACATTCGGGGGAATTGAGTGACTAAGCGGGGGATATAAGTCTGAAATTGACTAAGTTTTTCGTGAGCACTTTACTTTTTTTTTCTTTTTTTTTTTAAAGATTGCTTGTCACACTACTTAGAACAAAAACAAAAAAAGTTGAACAAACGGAGGGACGGCATGTTCCTCATATACATTACAATAATTACCAAAATCGTTACAAACAATTGTAAAAACGGTTTTGTGACAATTAATGAATTACATAACTATATATCTATATACGTAACAATGGCATGAAAAGAAAAGACAGATAGGTCAATTTTCTTCTCACAAACACAAAAAAAGGTTGAATTAAATTCTCTTGAACAAAAAAAAGGTTGAATTCAATTGACTGCATTGAAATGAATGGGTATTTGAAACTAACAGAGACTGACTTAAAACAAAACTCTCTGACTTCGAATCTAACTCTGACTTCGAATCTAACTCTGACTTCGAATCTAACTCTGACTTCGAATCTAACTCTGACTTCGAATCTAACTCTGACTTCGAATCTAACTCTGACTTCGAATCTAACTCTGACTTCGAATCTAACTCTGACTTCGAATCTAACTCTGACTTCGAATCTAACTCTGACTTCGAATCTAACTCTGACTTCGAATCTAACTCTGACTTCGAATCTAACTGAAATCTCTGGGGCGGTTGTCCCTCTTAGATGCAACTTATTGACTTGAACTCTTATCAAGTATCTCTATAAATCTCTGGGGCAGTTGGCCGTTTTGGCGCAACCTTCTGACTTGACCTCTTATCAAATATTCTGAAACTATCTGACTTGAACGCTTGTCAAGTATTCTGAACTGTAACTTGAACTCTTATCAAGTATTCTTGAAACTTAACTGTCTAACTTGAAATAAATCTCTCTCACTTCAAGTAAAACTCTGACTTGAACTCTCTAAACTCTGTAAACTCTCTCTCTCTTAATTTGCAAGTCAATTCAATTCAGTAATTGAAGAAAAATTTGCAAACAAAAAATAAAAAAAATATAAACAATATTTCATTCTAATGTACGGGAAGGTACATAAAATAAAATTATTCTATACTGAATATAACTGAAAATAACTGAAATTCTCTGAAATTAATTCTCTGTTACAATAAACTTTGTTACAATAAACTTTGTTACAATAAACTTTGTTACAATAAACTTTGTTACAATAAACTTTGTTACAATAAACTTTGTTACAATTAACTTTGTTACAATTAACTTTGTTACAATTAACTTTGTTACAATTAACTTTGTTACAATTAACTTTGTTACAATTAACTTT